>JBBPBX010018206.1:33258-45891 GCA_038048925.1 Garcialebias charrua | reverse complement strand
GATGCCCGAGTGGGTTCTGAAGACGGGCAACAGTCTGTTTGAAAAGTCTTGTGGGCTTTCATCAGGTTTTTGAACCGTGTCTGAAATAACAGTAAAACTTGGGGTTTGTGGGTATGCTGCTATTATGTAGTCAGCAAGTGTTTGCAAGTTTCTGAAGAATGGTTTGTTGTCTACAAGGTTGCTGTCAGTGTTGGTGATGCGCTGTCCATCACATCAGTGTTGGTGATGCGCTGTCCATCACATTAAACAGCTGAGTCCCAATCGTGGCCACAAATCCAATTCCGTACACTGAGTCCATAATCGGTTTGAGTTCAGAAAATGTAGGCTGGACCACCTGTACCATGTTTGCCAAGGCAATGGAGATTGCTTTTCCTCCTTGTGCGATGTCAGGCAAGTACTGGCTCGCCATCTCAATCAGGGCCGCTTTGGGCCACGCACCGTATACCAACTGGGGGCCGGTATGTCCCCCAACTTCCAACATTGGGTTGGTGGACATGTGGTTTGGATTGTCTTTGTCTGTGTCTTCTTCATCTTGCTCTTGTTGCCTCATTTCTTGCTCCTGTTTCAATTTATTGATTTTCTTTTTCAGTTTAGCGGCCTTGGCCTCGGGTCTCTCCTACTCAGTTTCCTTCTCTTTTTCTGAGGCCAAGGTTTAGGAGGCTTGGAGGCTTTGGGGTCCAGGGAGGGCTTTGTGGTGGGGCCCTTGATGACTTGAATTTCTTCATCTGTTTTATCTTGATCAGATGTTGGTACAGGTGTGTACCCCTGAAATTCGTCATCAGAGTCCAGAGCCCAAATAGGTTTAGGTGATGGGATCACATGAGCTTCTTTTTCACTTGGCAGTTTCTGTGTTTTTTCCTTCTTCTGTTTTGCAGCCACAGGAGGGCCAAAGGGTAGGGGTGGAGGAGGTAAAACTTTGAAGCTGGCCAGGGAGGGGTAGTGTGGTGCTGTGAGAGACTGACCGCAGGACTCTCGTGCATGTGAAGAAAAAGAAAAGAGGGAGAGAAAGACACATTTAGTTTGTCTTTAAGTGATTTTTTCTGTTCTGTTTGTGAATTTGTAACCGTCTCATTTTTTAGAGCTAGTTTGGTTTGCTTTTCAATTTTCGGGGTCATCTGATATGCTTTATTTTCTGTTCGTTGTGTTAGAGATTTAGACTCATTTTTCCATATCTTAAAAGCTTCTTCGTGATTGTTCATTGTAACAATCATGTCTTTTGGAATTTTCTTCATTTTGTTTCTGTTTTAATAATTGTTCTTATAATTTCTGAATTTCCTCAGGGTCAAAGGAACCATTTCTAGGAAAATTTCATTTGTAAGACAAAGCTGAGACATGAATCTCCATGCTTCCTGCGCATCTGATCTGTTTCAGGACCGCAGGGAATGTAATCAGCATCCTTACTCTTGCCTGCACCCATCTTGTTAAAAGATGTTAAAACCCTGGTGCACTATTTATTTTTAACCCCTCGGTTCTGTTTTAGAACCTACCTCGATCTGTTAATACAAATCTACCTCGGTTTTATCTCTTAAAACCTACTTCATCACATATAAAAATTCGTTTAAGTTTACCTCGATTAGTTGATTTTTGTTGTCTCAGTCTGGTTCGGAATCTTGCCGTGGCCAATTCCTCCCGATGGAAACCAGAAGGTCCTCCCAGCACTCAAATGTCCTACTGGAGGTTGGAGGAAGAATGCTACATTTCTGGTGATCACTCCCCGTCCTAGGTCAACCGAGGGGACGGACCAGCATAGAATATGTTTGTGACACCAAATTGTGGAATTTATTAAAGCTTTCTTTAATAAATGATAGACTAAGAAACTTAAATACAAGTGCAAGGTTTATTTTTCCTTTGCAAAAGAGAGAACACAATTGAGATACAGCTCCGACCAAGTTTGAATGTGTTCTAAAAATGTGAGGGGTGAGCGCTGAATTTATACACATCTTTGTACGTAATGATACTGCTTAGTGTGCACTTAGATTAAAAAAAACATTGCAAGCTGATGAATCATACTGCCTTAAGGGCTTTAGGAAGGATGAATAAACAGTTTCTGTGGTCAGGCTGACTCGTCCTGGAACATCTTGTGCATGAAAAGAACAAGGAGGTTTTCGCTCTGATAGTTGTTTTTCTGCTTTGCAGGTGTTTCCATGACACAATGGTATCGAAATAGCTGATGCAAAAAAGGTCAAATACGAGACAGCATTTCAACAAAGTGCAGAAGCAAAGAGTAAATAAAATGATATATATGCTGGTGAAGATTCTCAGTCGTCCAGGACATGATAAAATCAAAAAAGGCGTTCAATACAGGATCAACTGGACTTTATTTGTTGCAGAAAACGTTTCGACTTGATATATAAAACAAACGTGAAATCATTGTTTTCTTTCACAGCCTCAGGGTGTTCACTCTGCAGCGATCTGATGAGATCATGCAGCTCCTGTAGGGCTTCATTTGCATTAGCGCCGGGAGAAATGTAAACATCTGTGATGAAAGTCACTAGACGTGTTTCCATCAAGGTTTCTAGGTGCGCATTTTGAAGTATCGCAGCAGAAAAGCTTAATGGAAACGGCAAAATGCGAGGTTACTTCCTCAACTTCGCCAAAAAGTTTATACGCTCGCTTGAGGTGGTTTTTGGGATCTTCGAAACCGAGCAGATGCGCAAAACGACAGATGGAAACACATTTGCCGACTCGTGCTGCCGAAGCGAACATTCACGTCACGTGACTGATCAGCTGTTTCCGCTCCGGACAACATGTAACATCGCTAAAACTAGTTGGCATGACAGAATAAATACAACTCGCCCGATAGCAACACGTACCTGAAATATTCTCTCCATTTTGACGAGATGTGTGGCCGGGTTCTGTTTTCAACCGCTACTTCCTGTTTACTGTAGACATGCGCAGTGCTGACGTCTGACGTAATGACGCTGACGTCTGACGTAATGACGCTGTGCGTGGCTTGGTAGATGCGCTTCAAGCCAGCAGATGGAAACACTTCTGCTTCGCATTAATTTGTATTTACATATTTGCGAGATTTCAAAAATTAGCTCAAAAATCGAAATGAAAATGGATGGAAACACAGCTACTGAGAACTTGCGGGGAAGATCATGTGGTCGACACCTCACTGTTATCTGCTTCAAAGCCTTTGAGCATGAGTTTTTTTTACCACAGTACAGTTCATGCACCAACTTTTACTCACGTAAATGCACACCCTGCCTCCTCGTGATTTTCCTGCAGCGGTCTGCTCTAAAAACGTCTGTCATCCAGCTGGAAGACTGTATCCGACGTTTCACTTGTAATCCATGTTTCCATCAGTGTTAATTTTGACAGCTATTTTTAATTTAGTTTTAGTCTTAGTCATGTGACTAAAACATCATTTAGTTTTAGTCATTACTTAGTCATCAGAATTTTTTTTGTTTTAGTCTAATTTTAGTTGACAAATCAATGAAAACATTTAGTCGACTAAATCTACAGTCAATTAAGTCGACTAAGTTAAACATAGTAAAAACTTTTCATCAATTTCATCAATTCTCTGTAGTTACAAAAAAAAAGTTTAACCCAGCAGTGCACTGCTGGCTGGCTGCGCAGCTACATTGCAAAGAGCTTAGCACTGATTGGACGGCTAACTAGTTGTCCCGCCTATTTGCTTGGGCTAAAGTCATTCTGATTGGCTCCCTCTGTAATTTGGCCCTACCTTCCGCCAAACGAAAACAGTTTTGATTGGATTTCGTCCCAGTCAATCTTTTCGTCTCGTTTTTATTCGTTGACGAAAGTGTCAATTCATTTCGTCACAGTTTTTATCCTATCACGTTGTCTTTATTTAGTTACTGTGTCGTTTCTGTCATGAAATAAAGGTTCCTTGACGAAAATTATAACGAAAATAATTAGTCAACAAAATTAACACTGGTTTCCATGAGGCAAAGCACTGCACACTTCATCATCTCTTCTGAGGTGCCCGCTCTCAGACAAAGTAAATCCATCTTGTTGTCCAGCGAGCGGACGTTTGACAGAAAGAGAGATGGCATCGGGAGTTTTCCGGCTTTAGCGTTAGCTCGCAGACTCACCAGAACCCCCGCACGCCGTCCCTTCCTCTTAAGCCAGGAGCAGAGTTTCCTCTTCTGCCCGTTGGAACGCCTCTGCTGCAGCTTCCAGGTAGATGACTTTAAGATCTGCATTCTGACAAGCATAGTTTTGAGTTTGTTGCTTATTTCTGCTATATTTCGTGGCAAATCTGTTCCAATTCTCATCAATTCAGATCTGCTATAGTTCACACGCGTAAATCGTGCGGAGTCAAGTACAGAGTCAATATCAAAACTACTTTAAACTGGGAATGTACCGGGAGCCCACGAAGCTGCAACTGCTCGGAGCGTGGCCATCTTGAGCAAGTTCATTGTGATAAAAAGTAAAATAAAACAACAACGTTGTACAAAAGTGTAGACGTTTAATATTAGCTAATATAGCATTTTTTACAGATTGGTATGTCATTTTTGAGAAAAAGGTTGTTGTTATTTTAAAGTCTGCAAAACAATAAAAAGGTACATTATTGGCTAACCATTTCATTTAAAAAATCTGCCTTTATTTTAATATTTTACACCAACTAATAAAATGTAACATAACTTTTGTCCCTAACAAATGAAAAATAATTAATTAAGACATCAGTCTATTGTCAGAAAATAAATTGTATCAGGGTGACAACACATTGATTATGATTTCCAACAGTTATTTGGCTGCAACAGCACAGTTACCCTTTCAATTTGTAGTCATTCAGAATGTAAAAATAGCATGACTCAAAATCCACCACAGACCTCGTCAGTACGGTAGTTGCAGCTTTTATTTTAAAAACTTTTATTTTTTAAAGCTGCAACTACTGACGAGGTCTGTGGGGGATTTTGAGTTGTGCCTTTTTTTTTTACATTCTAATGAAAAAGATGACAACAGCAACAGCAACAGCAACAGCAACAACAACAACAACAACAACAAAACAACAACAACAACAACAACAACAACAACAACAACAACAACAACAACAACCAGGAATATGTACAAATAATATACATAAAAACTGCTGGTTAATATAAAGTAAACTTTTACCTTTGAAGATCAATTTGGTATACAGGGAGTACGTTCATACAAAAAAAAAAGATGTCATAGAAAAAATGATTATCAAACAATCAGATGTAGATTTCATCAAATCTAATAACACTAATATTTTGAGTAACAGTCAGAATATAGAAAGTCAATGCTTTACAAGTACTGTACACAAAACTCCCAATACTTGCTCTGCCTTGGTTCTGATCCTAGTCTTGACTTAGTTTTACAGAACCAAACCCAGACAGCTACTATAAAGAACAGTCTCACATAAAAACAACATCCTCAAGGTTCCTTACAGCGGAGGGGGAGGTGTGTGATAAGCATCTAGCCAGCTGTTACTAGCACCATCATTACACAACACTGACACCAAAAGTGTTATAATAACATACAATTAAGATCAAATGACACAGAATAAGATAAGTTGGATCACACAAGGATCATTATATAATGAAGTATCACACATACGTGTTTCCCCTGACAAAAGTACAAACAGCATTCAGAATACACAACCTACATATGTGGACAGTAACTGTGGTAACGGACCACAAACCTCCACACATCACAGACCATTTAAAAACAAACCTGAGAACTGAACAATTCAGTTCTGTATGACCTCTTGTGTATCTTTAATAGGTCATGGGACAAATCCTTTACTGGGTTTTTGAGTTTGTGGCAACTCACTGGGGGGCAAGCAAACTCCACTTGAGTTAGGTGCAGGATGGTGTTGGATAATTTTAGCTTCATGTAGAAAAGTAGCCTAATACTAGGGCTGTATAAAAATATCAATATCGTGATATATATATCGATTTTTCTTTCCTAGAAAAAAATTGATATTCATCTGCAAGTATCGTACCTCTGCATCCCTGGCACCAGTGTATCCTCAGAAAGAGTCTTCTCCACCCCTGGAGATATCATCACTGCGCAGAGAAGTGCACTTCTCCCAGAGCATGTCGACCAGGTTCTATTTCTAAACAAAAATCTGAGGAGAATGTAGCTCACTTGGTCTGCAGAGTATACTTTCTGTTTAGAGTTCACTTATTAGTCAGGGTCTATCTACAGGCCTTAAGCTGCTCTGCTAAGATGGGTGCATTTGAAGTTAAATGTTCTTCATTACTTGAATTATAGACTGTTTTGGAGAAGTCATATTACTGTTTACTTACCAAGCACTTCAGTATGTAGCTTTTTTTACAAACATATTTCTTCACTCTGTCACTACCTCCTGACAGACTGATGTTAGCCAGGTAATCTCTGAAAAAAAAATAAAAAAAGTATTGTCCCCTTGCTTCTCCAGGTGGTAAATAAGCATTTCTAAAAAGAAAAGGTGACACGCCATTTTCCAGCCAATAAAAATAGAGCTTGAATTTGAATCAGCCAATAAAAACAGAGCTTGAATTTGAATTTCCACAGACCATGGGAGAGCAGAGCCATATATGGCTCTGAGGGGGAGGAATCAGAATGCTTTGCCTGTTGAAATTTTTTCTAAGTGCTGCAGTTCTACAGAAACTGCAGACTGAACCTTTAAGAGTGATTCCTTCAGATGTTAAGTGTCAAGGTTAAAAAGGTTTTAAACAATTCAGAGCAGGGCACTTGGTGCACTTTATTTACTTTACAAATGCATGTAAGCTACAGTTTTAACTGTTTCACTTGAAAGAAACATGTTTTCTTACCACTTCTTTGATTCATTTTGTCCAGCTGTCGACTTAAAGTCTGTGTCCATGTCAACCAGAGCCAAGTATTGTGTAGTTGGTGCTTTTAATCAGTTTTCAGTTAAATTAATTCAATCCAAGTCTATAACAGTCTCAAAATGTCACCAAAATCACTCTGTCCCTCTAAAATCTTTCAGAAAATCGCAAAAGTGTATTGAATTGTATAGTTTGCTGAATATCGCAATTAGGGCTGTGCGATATGACGATATATATCGTGGGGACGATAGAAACGTGTCTATCGTGCTACTTTCCTTCTATCGTCTCTATCGTGATAAATAAGAATAAAAAAATAACTGTCGCAAAGAAGCTTCATATTGTGGTTTTGCGAGATGACGGCGCTGCTTTGTTTGACGCACGCGCGGGTTTGCGACACATGCTTTACGTTGTTAAACTCGAGAGCAACAGAGCCGCACGCGCATGAAGCCGGTGTCACAAGGAGAAAACAGCTGCACAGGCAACCCGAGGAAGAACTTTTACCAAAAAGAGGGGGAAGCTCACCTTGTTAGCTTCCATTATTTCGCTCCGCTGAAACTCTGAGACAAAATGGGTCCAGAGGACAAGAACCAGAGTCCAACCGAGTCCGAACTCGGGTCCAGTTAACCAATACAAAACAGACCAGAGACACAACAGAACCAGAATCAAACGCAACGTTTTCTCTTTTCTGTTTTTTGCTTTGTTTACTCCAACTTCAGAGCGGATTTCTTCTTCGTGAGTTTCATTAGCAGCTGTTGTTTTACCGCCACCTGCAGGAATAATTTGGACCAAAGTAGAAAAGGAGTTGTTTGTTTGTTTGTTTGTTTGTTTATTCATTTTATAATATGAAATACAACAATTAACGTATTCATAATAGAAAAAAATAAAAAATAAAATGAAAGGTAGCAGATGAAGAATAAATCTTATTAAATATGCTCCTTATTCATCTAATAACAGTTCAAACAATATTTTCTATAATAACAAAATAAGTAAATAACTCAGTCAATTTTCAATTCACATATATCACACATTAAATTAGATTAATTTATATTTTTTTAGCAATTCATTTTTTACCAGTTTCTTAAATACAATGAATGATTTGGCTTCCTTAACATTTGTCATTAAGTCATTCCATAATCGTACTCCTTGAATTAAGGTAGATCTTAGGTAGATCTAGTTTCTACTTTGGTCCAAATTTCCTTGTTCTTTTTGTTCACATTCTTATAATTGTAACTATCTGTAGTAAAATAATAAAATAAAAAAACTTTGGTCCAAATTTTTCCTGTGCACACACACACGCATCGTGTTGTATATATCGTGATATATATCGTTATAGTGATATAAAAAGTCCATATCGTGATATATGATTTTTTCCATATCGCCCAGCCCTAATCGCAATATATATTGTATCGTGAGCAGAATATTGTGTATCGTATTGCATCGTATCGTGAGATTATTGTATCACTACAGCCCTACCTAATACTACAGTAAAGTTGGTCAAAAGCACTTTGAGATTTTTATTAATGAAAAGTGCGGTATAAATTGAATTTATTATTATTACAGTATTATTAACCTGGGTAATTCTGACATACAGTTGTTTCATCCATATTTTGACATTAACACGTGATGTAAACATTATGCAGCTTACAAAAATGGCATTGTAGTAATTTATTAAAAAAAAAAACTATATAGGTTACCGGTAGTCTCATTAAAACAATTAGTTCATTTGCATGAGAGACTGGCTAATTACCAAATTAACTAATTAATTAAATTGCAGTTCACTCATAGATTGCACAAATAACATTTAATGGGGTCTGACCGTCTGAAAATAGTTTCACTACACTTATTGCACAGCCACTGAACCAGTAGAACCAACTTCTATAGTCCAAAATATAATCTAAGGTAAAATTTATTTTATTTTAAAAGTATTCTTAAGAAACTGGGAACACATCATTATTTGGAAACTAGCTAAAAATTGTCACAGAACGTCTTTTACAAAATAAAAACAAATTTTAATTAGGTGAGAACAGTTGCATCTCATAGCCTGCAAGTTATTTAAATATTTACTGTTAAAAAGTTTTCTCTCCTGTGTGGACTCTCATGTGTATGTTTAAATGTGTTCTCTGACTAAATTTTTGTTCACAAAGTTCACAAGGAAACGGTTTTTCCCCTGTGTGGATTCGCATGTGTGTGTTTAAAGTTGTCTTCTGGCTAAATCTTTTCCCACAAGATTCACAAGGGAATGGTTTGTCTCCTGTGTGGACTCTCATGTGTCTGTTTAAATGTGCCTTCTGACCAAATTTTTGTCCACAACATACACAAGGAAACGGTTTTTCTCCTGTGTGGACTCTGATGTGCTTGTTTAAAGTCGTCTTCTGACTAAATCCTTGTCCACAAAAATCACAAGGAAACGGTTTGTCTCCTGTGTGGACTCTCATGTGCAAGTTTAAAGATGCCTTACGACTAAATATTTGTCCACAAAGATCACAGGGAAATGGTTTGTCTCCTGTGTGGACTCTCATGTGTGAGTTTAAAGACGTCTTACGACTAAATCTTTGTCCACAAAGTTCACAAGAAAACTGTTTGTCTCCTGTGTGGACTTTTATGTGGGAGTTTAAATTTGTTTTATGACTAAATCTTTGTCCACAAAGATCACAAGGAAATGGTTTGTCTCCTGTGTGGACTTTCATGTGTGAGTTTAAGTGGTCCTTCCGACTAAATCTTTGTTCACAAAGTTCACAAGGAAACGGTTTGTCTCCTGTATGGACTCTTATGTGTATGTTTAAATTTGATTCACAAGTAAATCTTTTACCACAGTTATCACAGCTTATTGATTTTGGTCTTGCCTGGACTTTCCTGCATGACTCTACATTTTTCTTCTTTCCAACACATTTCTTATTAAGAAGACAGCTTGAAGACTTCACTCCTGAATGACTTGTCATGTGTCTTTGATGAGTTTGGTTACCGACGTACTGTTTACCCCAATCAGAGTAGCTCAGAGATTTGTTGACAGTTTTTACCTCTGATTCAGGAGCCGTGCTCTCCTTCCAGTCTTTCATACTGTCTTCACGTTCTGATTCAGAGTCTGATGAGTTCTTTAGCAGAGAGTCAGGATTGGTCATTTGACCATCCTCTTCATCATCCTCATTAACGTCAGTCTTTGAAGTACTGGAACTGTCTTTGTAAGTCTTTAAATTTGGGTTCCTGGTAAGTTTGTTTTTATTCTCCTCACTCTTTAAAGGAACTGTAGTGACCAAAAACCTGATATCAGTCTCCTCCATATTGAGTTGGTCTCCCACCAGACTTGTCCAAAGGTCTTTTCTTCCACTCTATGATAAGAGACTCTGGGTCCTGCTGGTACACATCAGGCCTTCAGTCTTGACGAGCTTCTTTAATCAGCACCAGACATAGACAGAAACCACTGAAACACATGAACATTAAGGACAACGTTACTTCAAAACAGCCGCCCCCCCCACCCACACAGACACACACACTAGGGTTGTGAATCTCTCAGTGTCTTGCAATTCGATTTGATTCCAATTTTTGGTGTCACGATTCAATTCAGAAATGATTTTAGATTGAGAAATGATTTTTCTATTGAAATGGTCATCAATTTTATTTCAATTATGTAATTGACAAGATGAAAAGATTAAACATTGTAAACAAATAGAAAATTTATTTCACTTCCGGTTCCGGCAAGCTGATGGATGGTTGCTCCCCCTGGCTCCTCTGTAGTCCTTTATCATCAAACTGACCCATTTTTCGAACATGACTAAAGTTGGTCCCCCTTCCAACCGAATTTGGTGTTCAGTGACTCAAGCCGTTTTCGCACTGCTTGGCCCTCCCCGGTTCGCATTTGCTTTCTCGGGCCGGCGGGAGCCCTGGTTTTGGAACCCCACCAACGGAGGTTCTGATCGGGCCGAGCTCCCGGGCCCAGTTTGACGTCATGTACTGCTCACATTTGATTCGTTGTTTGCAGCAGGGGTGGGACTGCTGGGTGTTGAGTCATCGGCTCGTTCTAACAACAACCTCAGCGCGAGCTGAATTTCATTAAAATTTAACTACAGAAACGACTAAAAATATATTTGTTAGCTGAATATATATTAGTGTTTCTGAGTTTAATGTTTGTTGATAACTGATTACAAATCAGCTTATTTTACACGTGTATAGCAAGGATTTTCTGAGGGGCGATCCGTTAAAAGATAGAGTGGACCTACAAAAAGCAAGATGCCCAGTAGCTCACTGGTTAAGCATTGGGTTGGCGCCGAGCCTTTTCTCGACACGGGTTCAAATCTCGCTCGGTTCGGTTGAAACTTATTTTACGTTTGTCTTTTATTGGATTAAAAAAAGGAGTTTCACAAACTCCTTTTTTTAATCTCAGTCCTCTTTTTTTTTTTTTGGCAGTTGATGAATAAATGCACAACGCATCAACTGCCATCAAAGATGCAAAACGTAACTATTTTTTAAATCTCAGAACTCCAAAAATTTAAACAACCCTAAAAGATTCTGGAAAACCATCAAATCTCTCTCTCAGGCACCCCCCCCCCCACCAATCATCTGACCTCCCATCACAACTTTTCGTTAACTTTGTTCCTGTCTAAAATAAGCACGAGATCTTGAACTGTTTCAACAAACATTTTGTTGCTTCTAGTTCATTATTTGATACAGTTACTAATGGTAAATCAGCCACATCACCTAATAACCAAACTTCTACAAATCAAACCCTCCTACAAGTCAACCCTCAGTTAATCACACCTTCTCTTTTTCTCAGTTCTCAGTCTGTGAGGTTAATAAACTGTTAAAAGGTCTTGATCCTTAAAAAAAATCTGCCGGTCCAGATGAACTTCCACCTTATTTCTTAAGGCTGGCCACTCATATCATCACAATCCCTGTGATCCAAATCTTTAACCTGTCCATAAGCCAAAACTCTATTCCAGATGCTTGCGTCTCACACAGTGATGGCTGGACATGGACACCAGTGACCTCCGAGACTCGAAAAAGAAGAAGTGGGTAAAGACGATGGATGGATGAATTATTTGTTCCTAGATTTTTATTTTTATTTTATTGTTTGAGAAATCCAGGCAACTAAGCTAATACAGGTAGTCCTCGACTTACGACACCCTTGACTTATGACGTTTCGGACTTAAGTAACATATCGCATTTTAATTATTTATTTATTTTTTAAATAAATGTACAGTACTGTACAATTACCAAGCACTTAGCCTATCCTAACACAGTCAAGGAGTGAGTTGAATTGTCTCCCTCCTCCATAGCAGGCTTCATTCACATAAAGGGAGCTAGCTCACTTTATGTGAAAGGGAGACAATTCAACTCACTCCATCTTTAAAAACTATGTTAGGATAGGCTAAGTGCTTGGTAACTGTACAGTACTGTACATTTGTTTATTTATTAAAAAAAAAGAATTTTTGGTATGGGATCCGACTTGCGTCATTTTGGTGTTACAAACGGCCCGTAGGTACGGAACTCGTTCGTAAGTCGGGGACTACCTGTACTGGTAATTTAAGTTACAGAATTTTATGCACTCCTGTATTATTTGTTCTTATTTTTGGTATAAATATCAAACGATGCAAAAAAAAATTGACACAGTAAGGAACCTAAAATTATTGTTTTATATAAATATTCAATTTGTTTACATTGTTGTTTAATCTTCTCAGCTTAAAATGGTTTTAAATAAATGTTCCATTTGTTTACATTGTTGTTTATTGTTTTCAGCTTGTCAGTAACATAAACTGAAGCTGAATTTATGACCATTTCAATAAAAAAATTGTTTCTGAATCGAAAAATCGATTTTAAATCGAATCGTGACACCAAAAATGGGAACACACACACAGTATGTATATATATATAT
>JBBPBX010018206.1:5778-32839 GCA_038048925.1 Garcialebias charrua | reverse complement strand
ATACAATGCTTTAAAGTTCTTCTTTTGTGTTTTGTGTGTTTTGTACATCTGTGGGTTAGAATAAAGTTGAACTAAAGGCCGTAGCTCTTCTTTAAAGGGGACCACAGATGCAAAATTCACTTTTTAATGGTTTTTTTTACTCAACTTTGGGTATGTACTTCACTTCACTTGACACTCCTAGTGCCAAAAAAATGCACCCAGTGGTATATTTACTCTAAGTATATTTATTTTACTGTGATAAGATAGGTTTCGTTTTCAAATCCCCCCGCACCTTTAGTTCAACCCCTCACCTAGCAACCCCTGCTGCGGCTCAACCCACTTCAGTATAATAGACGTGACGGTTGTTTTTCCTGATTTCATCTCATCTTTTGTTTAAATGTTCGTAATTTCATGTGTACAGCACTTTGTTGCAGCTGTGGTTGTTTTACATCAAAAAGAGATCGCTCCCAAAAGTGCTGCATGCAATGAGAGGACCTAAAAGGGCTGAGGAGGAACGAGCTATTTTTAGCCTCTAAAACAGGTGTGCCCAACCAGTCGCTCGTGGGCGGCCGGTCGCCCGCCAGCTGGTTCCCATTCACCCGCGAAGCGCAACCTGTCTAACAGCTGACGAGCCGGCTGTCAGCTGTTAACAAGGTGAAATGTCCGCTGCTAAGCTTCATTCTAACTCCGGCAGAAGTGGTGGAGGTGACATGTCCGCTGCTCAGCTTCATTCTAACTCCGGCAGAAGAGGTGGAGGGAGGAATGACTATATTCCAATGCGCAGCAACACTTTCCTCAGCCCTCCCCATCTTGTATGCTCACAGACATAGTCTCGCGAGTTTTGGGTGCGGTGACTAACGAGACTTTAGGTTCAGCAGTGGAGCTATCGGTGCGTGAGAGCGCTGTGGAGTGAATGTCAGTACGCAGTAAACATGGAAGGAAAACTAGCAAACAAGCAAACGAAAACTTACTATTTTCACACAGAATGGGAGGAGGATTATTTTTTTGTTTATTCTAATTCGAAGTCTATTTGCCTCATCTGTAATTCAATAAATAAAAACAAGCTCGCAGCCCAGCAATCGGTCTTCACTCGGCCCAGCACAAAAGGTAAAGATAGCTTCCTACCGTGTTAGCTGCATCCTGGCTCAACATAAGAAGTCTTTCAGCGATGGAGAAGTTATGAAAGAAGTGTTTATTGAGGCTGCAGATGCGCCTTTTCATGATTTAAAAAATAAAAGTGAGATCGTAGCTGCTATTAAAGACGTGCAGTTGTCCAGACAAACAGTGACACGGCCATGTGAGGGAATGGCTGTTGATGTGGAGGAGCAGCTAAAAAAGGACGTGGAACAACGTGAGTGTTTCTCTCTTCAGTTTGATGAGTAGCCTGTTACCAGCTACCTGTGTTATCCTTTTGGAAATGTTGATGTGGATGACATTGTGTCCAAATTGGTGTCTGTGTTTCAGCTGGACAGCTCTGGTGTTGAAAATCTGCAAAATGACATTGAGATCAAATCCAGAGCATCACCTGGCATGGATGGAGAGTTCTGGAGTCTGCTGTCAGAAGAAAAGTATCCTAACATCCGAAGATGTGCTTTGAACTTAACAGCACTTTTTGGATCTACCTACCTGTGTGAGTCTGCTTTTTCACACATGAAAATCATCAAGTCCAAAAACAGATCCACAATGACTGATGATCATCTGGAGACCTGCCTGCGCCTCACAACCACCTCATACTGCCTCGCTTATGAGACACTGGCCTCATCCTCTCAGTGTCAGAAGTCCCACTAAGGTAGAGACACATTTATTTTATACAGCTTGCACCAGATGACACACCATCCTGCTGCACAGAGCAGCTGCCTAGTTTTGATATTTAGGTTTTATTGATGTTTGAAATAGTTGTTGGAGATTTGTAAGTCTGCACCTTTGTAAGTCACTTTTTGTAAATAGTTAGTGTAAATGAGGGAGTTTTCAGTTGTTTATTCGTTTCTTTAAAAAAATATGGTGTGCTTTTCAAATATTGTGTTCTTTTACTTTGATAAAATACTTTAATTAAATAAAACTAGCAACACATTACGTTCTGTTTTATTTACTTTAAAGAAGTGAGGAGTAGAGAGATGAAAAATTATGTTTTTTGATACCGAGACTGGACGAGTAGCTCTCGGCAAACCGCAGACTTCAAAAGTAGCCCTTAGTTCAAAAAAGGTTGGGCACCCCTGCAAAAGGAGCAGCTCATTGTGGCGCGCGCAGACGGCTTTTGGTAAGTTATCTTAAGCTAGCACTAACAGTAAGTCAAATGAGTAATTAAAAAAAGAGCTAATTTTAAAACAACAACAGATTAGAGATACTGGGTGTTACAGAGGGCGTAGTTAATGTAAACAGATCTTTGAAGGGCGTGGACTTCAGAGCTCATTATCATAAACCAGTCGTTCAAAACAAAAGTTTAAAATGGCAGAATTAAAAAGGGTATAATTGATTATCTAAGAATTATTTTGTGTATTAAATTGAATGAACATTGTCTGGATAGCGCACAGACATACCTAGCCTGGTTAAAACCAGACCCTTGTCCTTCACTTCACTTTGTACTAGGGTCTGGGATTTCTCCCATAGACAACTATTTCTCCGGTCGATTTTTGACCGGACCAATCAGAGAACAGAAGGCGGAGTTTTGTTAGTTTAGCCTGGCGAGGTCCAGGCTATCAGATAAATAGCTCAGAAACCACTCGGTGGATATTTTTTCTGCTACCAGTGTGTAATTATATGGCTCTAATTTACTGACTGTTGGCCTAGATGAAACATTTGAGATAAAATTCGATTTTTTATCATTTATTTTCGTAGCGCACCCGAGGCTGTTTGGAAAATGTCAAACCGAAACTATTTAAATCCAGCAGATTTGACCATTTCGTGAATTGATTTAGGAACTGTTAAGCTCAGGAACACTTCTGATATAACGTCAGCTATGAAATATATTTTTTCTCAGCAAAGAAATAATAGTTTTTTACCTTGTTTTCATGAAAATTCCTTCGTGGCGGCAGCCATTTTAACTGACGACGTCAGTCGACGTCGTTCAAAACTCCGCCTTCTGTTCTCTGATTGGTCCGGTAATCCGCCTTCTGTTCCTGATTGGTCCGGTCAAAAATCGACCGGAGAAATCGTTGTCTATGGGAGAAATCCCAGACCCTAGTCCAAAGCGAAGTGAAGGACAAGGGTCTGGTTTTAACCAGGCTAAGACATACCATAAAAATTGTAAAAACCTATCTGTGGTCTCCTTTAAACATTTTTGAGGGAAATATTCCTTATCCAATAATTTTGTGTCTTTTTATGAATCTTCAGCTGAGTGAACTTTTAACAGATTATTTAATAGTCCCTAAAATGAAAACAGGATTTCATGACAAAGCCGGCACAGTTTGGATTTTTTTTTAATCTTCACTGATAATTTTCACTTGAAAAAGATCTGAAGCTCTCAACCATGATCTTTCTAAGTGGCTTCAAACGTCTGTTAAGTTCCTGGCAAAAACCAATGCAGACGTGTTCTTGTTTTAGTTTTCTTCACCGCCCTACAATCCAAGTGGTTTTTGTTAAATTTTCTTTTAAAACACCATTTTATTTTATTTTCATTTGTTAAAAAAAAAAACTTGTACGCACCCTTTATGATTGTCTATTATTGTCTTTGTTGTCTGGTGTTGTCATCACTCTGTTCAAATCAGGACTCTCTTGTAAATGGGTCCCCGAGGCTCAGTGGGATTAACCTATATAAAAAAAGGTTGAATGAATAAAAAAAAATGCATTTTTTTTTAATACATAAAATGTTTTTAAAGGGGACCACAGATATAAAATTCACTTTTTAATGTCTTTTTTACTCTACTTTGGGTATTTACTTCTTAAAAAAACAGTCCTAGGGCCAAAGAAATGCACCCAGTGGTATGTATATTTACTCTAAGTAGATTTATTTTTCAGGGATATAAATGTCTCGTTTTCAAATCCTGCGGTTTGTGACGTCACAAGCCGTAGGACAACCCACCCCAAACCTGAGTCCAGCCCCTCACCTAGCAACCCCTGGTTAGGCTCAACCCACTTCAGTATAAAAGACGTGACGGTTGTTTTTCCTGATTTCATCTCATCTTTTGTTTAAATGTTCTTAATTTCATGTGTACAGCACTTTGTTGCAGCTGTGGTTGTTTTAAATGGCTTTATAAATAAAGTATAATTGTTATTTTTAAGTTTTAGTTCAATTTTTAGCGTATTAGCGATCGCTCCCAACGAGCAGCCGGCAGACGTAAAACAAGCAGATCACCGCTGCCTGACCATGCAACGAGCGGAGCAAAGCGGGCGGGGATTGGACATGCCAGCGAAGGAACCATCTGCCGCCGGGAGCAGCTAGCTTTTGAGGAACGTGCTCCGATCAGAGGTTGCCTCATACGGATAAATTATCTGGAAACACTCGGTGAACTTTGTGTATGTGTCTGCGATCGCTCCCAAAGCGCCGCATGCAACGAGCGGAGCTAAGCGGAGCTAAGCGGGCGGAGGAGGAACGAGCTAACATTAGCCTCGGATTCGGGTGGGCTAATAATAACAGGTGCAGCAAATGGCGCGCGCATACGGCTTTCGGTAAGTTATCTTAAGCTAGCACTAGCCATTTCTAAAGTGCAAGAAATGCTAACGTAAACCCTTTGGAGGGCGGAGTTAATGTAAACAGATTTTTGAAGGGCGTGGCCTTCAGAGCTCATTATCATAAACAGCCTGTTCAGAACGGAAATGAGAAAAGGCAGAACTAAAAAGGGGATATTTTATTATCTAAGAATTATTTTGTGTATTAAATTGAATGAACATGGTCTGGATAGCCCACAGACATACCATAAAAATTTATGAAACCAATATTTGGTCTCCTTTAAAAATCGTTTCCACCATTCGTCCCAGACCCGTCCCGGTCCACCCGTCTGCCGGGTTTGGCCTTCATGATCACTTGAGGCCGAGGTCTGGTCAATGGCCTTCTGCGAGTTAGCAGCTCGTATGATCCTCCGCGGTGACCAGTGGAGCCCGAGCCCATAGCACTAAGGATCTTCCATGGTGACTGGTGGAGCTCGGAGCAGGGGAGATGACACCCTGCACGGCCTGAGGACGCTCCAAGGCTCCAGTGGAGAGGACCGGGAAGAGTCAGGGGCCGGCGGAGCTCCATTCTAGTTCACTCTGAATTTTGTCATCGCCACCAAGCACTGAAAATGCCTGCATTTCAGCATTAGACCATAGCGTTGTCATTACTGTTTGCTGGTGAAGATTCTCAGTCATCCAGGACATGATAAAATCAAAAAAGTTCAATACTGTACAGAACAACTGGACTTTATTTGTAACAGAAATACGTTTTGCTTCTCATCCGAGGAGCTTTATCAATTCAGTGAGCAGACTGTGAGAGAGAAGTTATAAACAGCAGTGTTTTTCAACCAGTGTGCCGCGGAACACCAGTGTGCCACGAGAGATCGTGTGGTGTGCCGTGTAAAATTAGTAAATTATGAAATTTTTATTAACTGGTGTAATTTCCTAACCGCGCGATAGGTGGCAGTATAGAGCATAGCGTCACACATTAAAACAAGAGAAGTAGCGGCGCATGAACGTGACGTGAGCAGTGAGTAAAACAAACCAACAGCGAGGATCTTCTCAAACAAACAGCAATGGAAAACTTTTTCAAAAGAAAAAATACTAAATCCGATCTGGTCCCTGGACAAAATTCGGACCCAGATGAAGGCCCAAGTGGAAATCAGAAGAAGGCAGAAACCGTGAACGTGAGACTGTACAGTGAGGCTTACATCTCTTTTGGATTTACTTTTAGCTATTTTGACATTGCTCCCATTTCCCACAACATATCTGTGCAAAGTGAGCTTCTCCAGCCTAACTGCCATGAAAATTAAAAGCAGAGAGTGACTGAGAGCTGTTGAGGAAGAGCTTTGTGTGTGTTTTGCTTCAATTCCTGCCAGAATATCAGCTTTGTGTTCATCCAAACAGGCACAGGTTTCACACTGAGTAAAATGTAGAGAGAATGGTAGCACTGTTCAGGTTTATTTGCAGTTTCATCCTCTTTAATTTTAAGACCATATTGTTGTGGCACTGTTCAGGTTTATTTGAAGGCATGTTAAGTGCAATTTCATCCTCTTTAATTTTAAGACCACATTGGTGTGGCACTGTTCAGGTGTATTTGAAGGCATGTTAAGTGCAGTTTCATCCTCTTTAATTTTAAGACCACATTGGTGTGGCACTGTTCAGGTGTATTTGAAGGCATGTTAAGTGCAGTTTCATCCTCTTTAATTTTAAGACCACATTGGTGTGGCACTGTTCAGGTGTATTTGAAGGCATGTTAAGTGCAATTTCATCCTCTTTAATTTTAAGACCACATTGGTGTGGCACTGTTCAGGTTTATTTGAAGGCATGTTAAGTGCAATTTCATCCTCTTTAATTTTAAGACCACATTGGTGTGGCACTGTTCAGGTGTATTTGAAGGCATGTTAAGTGCAGTTTCATCCTCTTTAATTTTAAGACCACATTGTTGTGGCACTGTTAAGGTTTGTTAAGTGCAATTTGAAATAAGAAATATAAAACATGATAAAAATAAATTTTTGTGTTCATTTAATTCCTATTCAAGACACTTTGATAAGAATGACTATATATTTAATATAGGCGGATACAGTGTATCTATGTTTACAATTTTTGGTTGGTGGTGTGCCTCGGGATTTTTTCAATGAAAACACTGTGCCTTGGCTCAAAAAAGGTTGAAAAACACTGATAAACAGGATAACCCACTGACACGCATCAACATATGTAAATTGGAAGCTAACACCCACACATACTAGGGATGTAAAAAAAAAATAGGACCAATCGCTCGTCAAGTTCAAACACTGGTAATTGCAAATGGCGGACCAAGTGTTGTGAAAATTCTCAAACCCCTCTAGTAACTCCACCCCCTGACCAATCAGTGACCGACAATGTTCTGAAGTCACATTTTGGTGCTGGCTCTTATTGCTTGTTACCCTTGAGAACAAGGAACCAAAAAAGGTGCCGGTTCCACGAAAAATTCATAGCGGAAAGGGCTCAAAACCATACTGAAGTGAGTCAAGTCGTGCTGATAAGGTACTATAGAAAAGGGGCATTTGTGAAGAGAAACCGTCCATCATTAAACAGAGGCGGAGGCCTCCATGTCCAACTGTCCCCCTCTTACTGTTACAGTATTGCTGTATCTGTCAGCCTTCTAGTTCAGGTTAAGAGTGTGATCTCAGAAATCTCAGAAAAAAAAGAGTGTGATCTCTCCTTCTAACTCCAGTTAAGACTCTGGCAGCAGCTTTTTGAATCAACTGAAGATGTTTTCAAGAAGTATTTGGACACTCAGATAAACTATTGCAATAGTCCAGTGTAGGGACACATCAAGGTTTTTCTACCATCAACTTTTATTCTTTTGATACTTTGAAAGTAAGTCCGACTCTCATTCCCAAAGTTGGACAGCAAGAAACCATGTCACAAAAATTGAATAACAAAATATGTTATTGTAATTAATGGGACACCTGTTACCATGATCTCAGCAAAGCTGAAAGGCCCTTTTTATGAGAACCTTTCCATTTAAACTTCAAAGTATAACATCTGAAGGTTATGTACATCTCTTCCTAAAAGAGAGGATTCATCCTACAGTCTCAGAGTGTGAGAAAGAATCACCCTATTGTTCCTCAAGGTCTCTTTGGTAGTAATGAATTTATGACACCACATTGCCCTCACGCGTTGGAATTTATATATGTTGTGTAGTAGACATGACCGTGGTCCACTATGATGCAGGGATACACCTTCGCCTCTTTGAACTGTTCCAGGGATATTTTTACTGATCCTTTCAGTAAAACAGACATTAACACAGTTTAGTCCTTTTTAGTTTGAATCAAAGAACATATTCACTCACAAAGAGACTATTTTTATTCTTTGATTTTGGTCTGATACAAATATAATCAAAGCATCACCTGTGTTATTCATATGAGCAGTATATTCTTAATATGTGAATGATCATTACTATGCTGGTATATTTTCCTCTGTCAGATGCCCCTTTTCCACCGCTCGGCTCGGATCGGCTCAGATCGGCTCAGTTCGGGTCGGGTCACATTAAGTTCTGTTTCCACAGCTTTTTTGTACCCCTTCTGTGGGCGGGGTCCAGAATCCTACTCGTCTTACCACATGGTGGCAGTAGTGTTCCCTCAAGCTATTTACTAGCCACCACTACTACTACTAGCCACCACTAGAAAAAGAACACGATAAAGGCTTTGACAGAATGTTGTGAAAGAGATGTCACGCTATAATGAGTACCTCATGAGCTGTAATTTTTAAACCCAATTCATAATCCTACCTTGTTGCCTCTTTAAACAGGAAGAGAGAAGGCCTCTCTGACACTGAACAGTTCCACAGCCTGGGAGCAACAACGCCAAACGCTCTGTCACCTCTGAGCTTCATCCTAGTTTCGAGGACTGTCAGCAGCAACTGCTCAGCTGATCTGAGATCGGGGAGGGCAGGAAGGTTGAAGCAGCTCAGACAAATATGGCTTTGCAACTTTATCAAGCACCTTGTGCATAACTAAATAATAAAAAATGTTTTTAATACATCTTTATTGTAAAAATAGTAAATTGGAAAATACATGGGCTGGATAGCACTTTGAGATTTTTATTAATGAAAAGTGCATTATAAATTGAATTCATTATTATTATTATTTAAACCCATGTATTTTCCAATTTACTATTTTTACAATGAAGATGTATTAAAAACATTTTTTATTATTTAGTTATGCACAAGGGGCTTGATAAAGTTGCAAAGCCATATTTGTCTGAGCTGCTTCAACCTTCCTGCCCTCCTCGATCTCAGATCAGCTGAGCAGTTGCTGCTGACAGTCCTCGAAACTAGGATGAAGCTCAGAGGTGACAGAGCGTTTGGCCTTGTTGCTCCCAGGCTGTGGAACTGTTCAGTGTCAGAGAGGCCTTCTCTCTTCCTGTTTTTAAATCTCTTTTAAAAACACACTTTTATTCCTTGGCTTTTAACACGTGATCTTATCTTTTATGGCATGTTAACACACCTGCAGTAAGACTGGTATATGTATTTATTTATTTTTGTATGCTTTTTATAGTTTTTAATTAACTTGTCTTTTATGTTATTGTACAGCACTTTGGTTGACCCTGTGGTTTTTAAAATGTGCTTTATAAATAAAGTTGATTGATTTAAAACATCACACTGTGGTCTTTGAAACTGCCAGTGTCTCCCTGGCAAAGCTGCTTCTGGGCGCAGATGATGGATGGATGGATGGATGGGTCTGTGAACACCCTGAGGAGCTGAAGGGGTGGATGTTGATACCTGTGTCTCCCTGGTAAAGTTGCTGCTGGGCGCAGATGATGGATGGATGGATGGATGGATAGGTCTGTGAACACCCTGAGAAGCTGAAGGGGTGGATGTTGATACCTGTGTCTGCCTGGTAAAGTTGCTGCTGGGCGCAGATGATGGATGGATGATGGATGGGTAGATGGATGGTCTGAACTTTAACTTTAAACTGCCCAAAGGACTTTGGCCACTTTTGACTGTTTTTGTCTGACTTCATCCTAGAACCAAATAATTTATGATGTAATAACAGTTGAGCAGATTCTAATAATCTTTATCTTATGATTCTTTAAAGGTCAAATGCAAATGGAAAGTTCTCTTAACTTCCAGTATGGATTTAAACACTATACACACTTCACATTGTAAAATAAGTTTAGGAAATTGAATGTTCGAGGACACCACTTAAGAAAATATAACGTTTAATAGGAAAAGTTTGAAGTGACAAACAGAAGTAACAAATTTCCATCTGGTGTCTCACGGCTTCCTCCAGAAGACGACACAGAGGTTGTTGAATTCTGGTGATTTTCTTCTGTTGACTGTAAAAGAAAAATGTGATTAATTTAGTCCAGAAACTGTTTTTTTTTTTTAAACAACACAGTGTAATCACAACATGTTCATGTACTGACTGTAACCTGTTGGAGTTATTTGAATTAATATTCAATGTTTTATAGACATAAATGTGTCAAGCTAGCTCCATTATTTTTCTCCCTTGTACTTTGTATCACATATCATCAATTATATCAAAAACCACACGGCAGATATTTTTCAAACTAATATAGTGTGATCACAACATGTTCATGTACTGACTATAACCTGTTGAAGTTATTTGAATTAATATTCAATGTTTTATAGACATAAATGTGTCAAGCTAGCTCCATTATTTTTCTCCCTTGTACTTTGTATCACATATCATCAATTATATCAAAAACCACAAGGCAGATATTTTTCAAACTAATAAAGTGTGATCACATGTTCATGTTCTGACTGTAGCCTGTTGGAGTTATTTGAATTAATATTCAATGTTTTATAGATATAAATGTGTCAAGCTAGCTCCATTATTTTTCTCCCTTGTACTTTGTATCACATATCATCAATTATATCAAAAACCACACGGCAGATATTTTTCAAACTAATATAGTGCGATCACAACATGTTCATGTACTGACTGTAACCTGTTGGAGTTATTTGAATTAATATTCAAATTTTTATAATTTATTTTCGTTGTGCAAGCACAGGTTTGGAAGAAGTCAAAGCGAACCTACTTTAAATGCAGCAGATTTGATCACTACGTGACATTATTAAAGGACGGTTAATCAGGAACCCTCGTGGTATAAAGTCAGCTATGAAATATATTTTTATATCTGTTCATTGAGCTACATTTTAAAGACATAAAGCCGCCCGCGCGCGTTGCTCGTGGCGATCCTACTTTTTAAATTCCTGCAGTTTTGAGCAGTACGTGATTTTATTAAGGACACGTTCAGCTGAAGACCCATCTTTGCTATAATTTTAAAAACAAATAATTGTTTTTACCGTGTTTATCATGTAAAGTCCTGCCGTGATCGCTTCCCTCGCTTCCGTGAAAACAGCTCGAGTCTCCTCCTTCCGAAGCGGGTGAGCACGCGTTGGCACCCCAGTGAAAGCACACCAAAAATCTGGCGCGGAGTAGCACGGAATATCCGGTGGGGAAGGCGTAAAGGGGGTCTCTGCGACGCACATATGACGTAATATCCGACCCGTGCCGACCGGTGGAAAAGGGGCATTAGTCAAGAACTATGTCATAGTACAAGAATAAGTCAGAATGATCTTCCAGTCTTTGTTTAAATTGTTAAGAGACAGTTCATTCATTCAACCTTTATTTATACAGGCTAGCCTCGTTGAGTCACGGGGACTCATTTACAAGAGGGACCTGTCTCATTCACACCAAACAACCATCCACTCTCTCACTCACACCTAAGGTCAATTTTAGAGTCACCAATCAGCCTGCATGTTTTTTGGTCTGTGGGAGGAAACCGGAGTACCCGGAGGAAACCCACGCATGCACGGGGAGAACATGCAAACTCCACCCAGAAAGGCCCCCGGACCGGGATTTGAACTGGCAACCTTCTCGCTGAGAGGCAGCAGCTCTACCAGTTGTGCCACCGTGCTGCCAGTGTGATCACGTCGTAGACAAAAGTTGTCGTTCTGTCTCATTTCTTCTCTAAACAATCCTCTCTGTTTTTCTAAACAGACTCTCAGTTAACCTTGACTTTCTAAGTCTCACTTTTTCACTCCTTCCACTGGTCCACCACCAATCAGGAGACTGAGTTTCTGATCTCAACGTTTTTAGAAAAAGTGTTTGCTTCCGTGAACGCTTAAGTCAGAATGGGCAGTAGGGCTGGGCCATATCATATCGTTTACGATAATACCGGTAAAAATAGCTTGCCCGGGCAAAAAAAAGATATCATGATATGCTAATTTCATGACGTAATACGTAAGGACGGCCCGCCCCCCAACCGAGCGCTTCAAACTGAACTGCGCACCCCCCTTCCACCAGTCTGTACTGGTGCTAAAATGATAAAAACAAACCGCGCGTCGTGTCAGCTTCTGTCCCCTGGCTGCTCTGAACAACAGGTAGAGGATCAAATGCCCCACCCCACCCCACTGAGCAGCCGTGCTACGGGCTGGTCTCCCCTCGCTCTGAAAACTGTCTCTACAAACACGAGCGACCAAGAGGAAACCACAGTGAAGTTATTTTCAAGTTGGAAGTTGGATATTCGAGCTCCGTGTCTTCAGCGGTGCGTTGCTCTCGTCAGTCCACTTCATGGAGTCTGATTTCGGGCAGCCGCGCTGAGTCTGCCCCTATTCAGAGACGTCATGGTTCACTTAGGGACCGTCAACAAATTTTCGACCGCGTCACTCTTTAGAAACAAAAAATAATGTATTTTACATGATTTGAGCCACAAATCTTACATCCATTCCAGATCTGCGAGGCACAGCTGTTTATTTCTCAATTTTTATGCATTTTGTAATTTTTCACAATTTAATATTTACTGTTTTTGGTCAATACCATTCAGGTCTTTTGAGCCACCCACACAAGTCTCACATCAAACTACTCTCCAAGACCAGGCCTATGAGGCACAGCTGTTTATTTATCATTTTTATGCATTTTGTAATTCTTCACAATTTAATATTTCATAAATCTGTGGGGTTTTCCTCAATAGCTTCCAAGTCATGTGACCTGTTGACCCAAAAACACTGTGAAATAATTCTGCTAGTCTCTATAAATGAGGCACAGTCATTTGTTTTCTATTTTAAGTCATATTAATCAGACTCCATGAAGCGGACTGACGAGAACACCGCACCGATGAAGACACGGAGCTCGAATATCCAACGTCCAACTTGAAAATAACTTCACTGCGGTCAAGAGTCAGGTGATCAGAGACAGATCAGTCAGAAAATGAATCATTCCTGCATGAATAGATGAAACTGAAACACCAACACGCTTCAGCGTCAGCTGATCACCTTTTTACAACTTGTGAAAGTTATTCTTCAGTTAAAGGCAACATATATTTTGTTGCATGTTACATTTATGCCCAACAGATCTTAAGATTCATTTTTATTTAGTTGTATTAGGAAACTACACATGCACTTTAGTTTTTGTGGTGGTTTTTGTTGATCTATATTTTGTGCAGACTTTTTCAATCTAAATAACAGATCTTTTTTTTAGAATAAGATACTCTTCATTCTGCCACCCTTCATTTTAAATTTATATTGTATGTCTTGTATCATGTGTCTATTAAATTTCTGTATTTTTTATTTGAAATGAATAAAAAAATAAAAAAATAAATATTTTTTTTTATACTTGG
Organism: Garcialebias charrua; assembly: GCA_038048925.1. Taxonomy (NCBI): domain Eukaryota; kingdom Metazoa; phylum Chordata; class Actinopteri; order Cyprinodontiformes; family Rivulidae; genus Garcialebias; species Garcialebias charrua. Next base: position 19,640 of record JBBPBX010018206.1, on the reverse strand, counting down.
AGACCGAATACTTTACTAAATAAAGTAATTTCAGTAAAATTACCCCTTGTTTTTTTTAAATTTTATGTAATACTGCAAAGCAACATGTTAAGTTAATTTTGTCAAATAACTAAATTTGATTTCTGTTTTTTTTTTTGTTATATCACGAAATTTATCGTTATCGTGATAATGCTCTGAAATATCACAATATAATTTTTGAGCCATATCGCCCACCCCTAATGGGCAGTAAGAGCTATCATGTCCTTTCTCTTTAAGCTGAATTAAACTGCAGTCACGAGTCAAAGACTGGTTCATCAGCTGAGAATTTATGGATGCCTCCATAAATTCAACAGAGCTAAGAAAGCTCCAAGTTCTTAATGAACTTTCTTTGAGGAACACTTTATTTTGAAACTGACCAGGGAGTGTCACGACTTCTGCAGGAGAAAGCAGGCTTCAACGACGTTAAATCAGTAAACATGGAGCCAAGATGGTGTATGGAGCCAAGATGGTGTAGTGGTTAGGGCGTTTGACCTTGGACCCGAAGGACGCGGGTTCGCGTCCCGGCCACTACACACCTTGGGGTGTCTATGAGTGCACACCTATTTCTCCAGCTCCCCGAGCGCCCTCTGGCTGCTCACTGCACCACCTGGGGTGGTTGGGTTAAATGCAGAGACGAATTTCGTCTGTGTATGGGAAACATACGCAGATGACAGACAAACACATTATTATTATTATTATTAAACACGCTGAAGTTCTACTGGACTTCACCGGACCTACGACCTGTTGAGTCCAAGACTGCTTCTCAACTCTAACTAAACCTAGACGGAACATCTAAACAGGTACAGAGTTGCTGATTGTTTACTAGAACGTGCGATGAGTCGAACTGGTTTCCGCATGGAAAGGTGTCGGTCTGGTTAACTCAAAATAGATCTCCTCCTCTTCCATCTCTTAAACTCTTCTTTTCCTCCTTCCCTTATCTCATTCTAAGCTGGTAACTACACTTTAAGAAAAAGAGCCTACAGATAGAAGTAATAATGTCATCCTCATTACTTGTTTTCTGTTGTTCCACAATTAAATCGGACGTGTTAATTTGAAAGAAATTTAAATCAGTCAATCAAATATTTGATGTAAATTTAATGATTTATTATTAAAATGATTCTACCTTTGTTAGGTCAAATATAACCATGTTTCCATTGTCACTTTATGGTTTGCTGGTTTATTGTCCATCATAAATGATCACAGAGTGTTATGGTAATCTTTAAAGAAAAAGAATCTGTGAAGTACTATTCAAATTGAAAAAGTAATTAATTAACGTAAAGTGACCCCAAGGTCCTTTACATCTGGTGGCTCGTCCGTGTTTTTCTAATCAATTATTCATAAATCTGTGATATCTCGTGAACTTGAAAGACATCATGTTGGCATCTAATTATCCAATTGTTTGACTCTGAAAGAGATACATTTTGGCTGAGGATGTTCTAGATAAAAGAAGAAGTGCATGTTGTTATCATTTGAAGATAAAATATTATTATTGTTCAACTTTTTAAATGCTGTTTAAGTTTTGGGTTAATATCTGTCACTGTCTTGGATCGTTTGGAATAACGTGTTCAAAGCTGGTGTGCAAATTCTTGGAATGACCGCTGTGTCGTAATTATACCTAAAAAGCTATTTCTGACATCTGTAAGATTGCTGTGTGTGGTGTTTTTACATTTTAAAACAAGACAAAGACGTTTATTACTGTTGGAATGTTGTCGGAGAGTGGTTCTGGTGAAACCTGTGTTCTGATTCAGTGGACCAACCTTGAAGCGGTTCCGAGAAATGTCTGTGTTGTTTTCAACAGTTGAAGTGCTATGTTACTAAGCATAGCTGCGTGTACCTGTCTAAATGCGTTTGCCTCATTTTTCAGAATTTTTGCAAGGTATTTGATGCGTCTATGAGTCGTATAAGAGTCTTGAGTTGTGATAAGCGGACGATTAGCAACCGTTAGCAAAGATGGCCATAGTGTCTGTTTTTGAGCTGTGATTGGATGAAATAAGTAGCTGGATGAAACGAGAGCTATGATTTGTCAGTCACGCTCGTATCTGTAAAGCGAGTGCTGATTCGCTGAAAGTGGGGACGCATGCCGTTGCGACTGACCCACTTTTGTCGTCATTTCCATGCGTTGCATTTTGACTGAAGTATAACTTGAACCCACAAGAAAAACGGAGATTTCTCTAAAGTTTAAAAAACTCAATTAAAGCCATCTAAACTGTCTAACCACATTGTTTTGTCTCGTAAAGGAACGCGGTTCAAGCGATTATCACATCCCGACTAAAAACTAATTCTAAAACGTTGATTTTGACTGAATTGTTAATGCTACATGCAAACTAACGGCTAAGCTAACGGATGTCAACAAGTGCCGCCTCTAGCGGCCGGAAATAGTAAATGCAGTCACTTCATGATAATTATAAGACTTGAATGCACCATCTGCTATTTAATGAAGGAGAACAAAGGTTTCACACATTAATTTCTTAACATCTCTGCATTTTAAACAGAACTGGTATACACATCTGTACACTTTTAGTTAAAAATGTCAATTTTTAACGTTGTTCTGTGTCCAATGTCCAATCAAGAACACTTGTTTATTTTAAATACAGAAAATTTTAAAATAACACACAAAGAACATCTCTTATTTGATTTTTTCACAGTAAAATAAAAAAACAGAAATGACAGAACTGATAACAAAATCCATCACAAAGCCTGGTGGCTATACAGTTGCCGAAAACGTCATGCAAGGACATGATGAACATCCTTTTTTGTTTTATGACAGAGTATTCCAAGCTTACTTCGTTGACAGATCTGAGCCAGACATACAAGAAGTAGGTTTTAAATTTGTTTTCAGCAAGAATATCATCTCTGAGATAAAAATAAAGGTTTATATCATGGCAAATTACGCAGAGAAAACCATTGAAGAAACAAAACAGTGCGTTGTGAATGTTTTTGAAGCACACATGCAAAGTAGGGATGCGCAATATAACCGGTATCGTAGAAACAATATAAATTTAGCCTACGATAGAGATCTGTCTTCTACCGGCTAACCGCAGAAAATCAGAGTTGTCCGATTTAATCTTTACTTTTTTTTGTTTAAAACTGTGCATAAGTGGTGTTGAAGTGTACAATCAGAGTTGTCAGAGATAATCAATACTTTTTTTGTGTTGAAAACTGTGCGTAAGCGGTGTTAAAGTCTTTTCTTCGAGTGCTAAGTTGCGAAGCTATAAGCTAACTTCGTCCGGCTTGCCGTAGAGTTGCCATCGGACGCATGCGCAGAACGCTGTGTTCCGTCGAAAGTTTTTTTTTTTTTGTCGAAAGTTAAAGTAAGCGTTGGTCAGCTTTAAATCAGAGTTGTCAGATTTAATCTTTACTTTTTTTTGTTTAAAACTGTGCATAAGTGGTGTTAAAGTCTTTTCTTCGAGCGCTAAGTTGCGAAGCTATAAGCTAACTTCGTCCGGCTTGCCGTAGTTTTGCCATCGGACGCATGCGCAAAACGCTGCGTTCTGTTGAAAGTTTTTTTGTGTGTGTAAAGTTAAAGTAAGCGTTGGTCAGCTTTAGAGAAACCTGCCCTCTGATCTGTGAACAGAACGCTGTGTTGTGTGATTTTACTGCGAGACCCTCTGGTCAAAGCCACAGAGGAAACTGGTTGTCTTGTCAGCTCTCCTTAAAGCTGAAGGAGACGCCCTCTAGAGGGTTGGAGGGTGAAGTGTTTTCAGTGTAAAATTCTGCTCTGTTGTTCGTTTGACAATATTGGAAACTGTAGGGAGTTAACAACATATTCTTTAGTTTAAAACTTATGGCTAAAACTACACAAGATATAGTTTGCACTGTTTTGCACTACAAGAAAGAAGCCTAATGCTTGAGTTGTTAATTATTCAAAAACTCTCTGGACCTAGTAGTGAAATTTTCTTAATAGAGATTATTTTGTGGTATAGCAGTCTTCAAAATAAATTAAGGTAAAAGGACACCCTTTTTTTATTTCTATTGCAAGTTTTATTCCAAAAACATATCGCAATATATATCGTTATCGCCACCATTCACAATACATATCGTGATATGAATTTTAGGCCATATCGCACATTCCTAATGCAAAGCAAAACACCCTCAGTGGTGTCCCCAGGTAAAAATGTCAAATCCCAGTCGCTAAAAATTGTAGAGACACGATTGTCAGCTCCCTCTCCTACAGAAAGCGAGAAAACGCAAAACGTTCACCCTAACAAACCGCAAAATGAAGGTGTCGGCTCTACTAAAAACCCGAAGCGGTTCAAACCGAGCCAAAGAACTGCTCCCCCTCCACCTCGACCAGTACAGTCGGAGGCATGCAAAGCGCCACAACAGTTCCAGAAAGACGGCCATAAACCTCTGAACTCAGAAGAGACAAAGAAAGTAGGTTGTTTGTTAAAAAAGTTGAATGACGCAAACATTGATGACCAACCTGACGCGGTGTGTAGCGCTATCATTGATAATCACTCAATGCACACAAATAACATCAATGCCACATATGCTGACAGCCAACAAAATGCTGACAGCCAACAAGATCCTGAAGGTCATGACACTGACACTGTGTTACTAACAGCAGGTACCGCAGAAGGCATGGGTGACTCCCCAACCGAGATCACAAGCCCGGTAAGTGAACCTTCAACAACAGGTGAGGCAGAAGAGACCCAACAGTTGGACCCAACTCTGGCCCAACAGGAGAACCTCCTCTGCGGGCTAACACAACAGCACTCACTGAATACTACCCACCACAGGTAGGAAAATGTGTAGAGATCCATGGATCCCACACCAAAGATGCTGATAGTCCAGAAAATGACAGTCAACGAGACGTTGACAGTAGGGGTGGGCGATATGGCTCAAAGATTATATCAGAGTCAGAGTCAGAGAGTCAGAGAGAATTTATTGTCATTTGCACCGCATGTAGTACATGTGTTGAAAACGAGATTATGTACACAGGGTCCCAGTTACATCCAACAACAAATGCAAGAGAAATACAATAATAACATCTAGGATTAACTAAGAGAGACATCAGCTAGTAATACACTAAGCCCTAATGTAGTAGAAAAACATCATTATAAACAGCAGCACGAACATGAGCAGATGGTCACAGATGAACGCAGCAACAAGAAACAGATCAGTACAGTATCAGTATGATGTGACATTTTGCAGTGTTTATTCTTATTATTTATTTATTCATGAGTCTGACAGCCTCAGGGTAGAAGCTGTTTCTCAGTCTAGTGGTTCTACATTTGATGCTCCTCAACCTCCGTCCCGAGGGGAGTGGTGCAAAGAGTGAGTGTGCTGGGTGAGTGAGGTCTTTCATGATGCAGGTGGCTCTTTTTCTGCATCTGGAGGTGTAAATGTCTGTGATGGTGGGGAGACTGACTCCCACAGACTTCTGTGCAGCCTTCACCACTCTCTGCAGAGCTTTTCTCTCTGCAACTGTGCAGCCTCCATGCCACACGTTGATGCTGGAGCACAGGACGCTCTCCACTGCACACCTGTAGAACGAGGTGAGGACTGGGCTTCTCAGACCGGCTCGTCTCAGCCGTCTGAGGAAGTAGAGTCTCTGATGACCTTTCTTGATCAGGCTGGTGGTGTTATTGCTCCAGCTGAGGTTATCATTCAAGTGTACACCCAGGTATTTGTAGCTGGAGACCACCTCCACCGCAGATCCACCTATATACAGTGGGGTGTGGGTGTGTTTGTTCCTTCTGAAGTCCACAATCATCTCCTTCGTCTTCTTCACATTCATGTGAAGGTTGTTCTCTTTGCACCAGCTCTCCAGATGTTCCACCTCCTGTCTGTAGCTGGATTCATCATTATCTGTGATGCATCCCACCACAGCTGTATCATCTGCAAACTTAACAATATGACAGCCTGGATGTGTGGCTATACAATCATATGTGAGCAGAGTGAACAGAAGAGGGCTCAGCACACATCCCTGAGGAGAGCCAGTGCTGAGGGTGATGGTGGAGGAGGAGAAGTTGTGGATCTTCACGGACTGTGGTCTGTCTGTTAAGAAGTCTAAGACCCAGTTACAAATAGAGGGGCTTAGTCCAAGTGTGGATAGTTTGTCTATCAGAGTTTGGGGGATCATGGTGTTGAAGGCAGATGTGAAGTCCACAAAGAGCAGACGCACGTATGAGTCCTTCTGATCCAGGTGGGTGAGAGCAGTGTGGACCACGGAGGAGATGGCGTCCTCTGTTGATCGGTTCTCACGGTATGCATATTGATGAGGGTCCTCGTTGATGTTGACGGCTGTCTTGATGTGGGACATGACCAGTTTCTCAAAACATTTAGCGACTATCGGGGTGAGGGCCACCGGTCTATAGTCATTCAGACCAGTCACTGTGGAGCTTTTTGGGACTGGGATGATGGTGGCGGTCTTCAGGCAGGTGGGAACTGACTCCAGTGCAAGTGAGGTGGTGAAGATGTCAGCCAGCACCTCACAGAGCTGGTCCGCACATTCCTTCGTAATATCGTGATATTTCAGAGCATTATCACGATAACGATAAATTTCGTGGCATAACCAAAAATAATAATAATTTGTATTTATTTGACAAATTTATCTTAACATGTTGCTTTGCAGTATTATATAAAAATTTTAAAAACAACAAGGGGTAATTTTACTGAAATTACTTTTTTAATAAAGTATTCAGTCTCCCAAGTATAAAAATAAAAAAAATAAAAATGATCTGTTATTTAGATTGTGTTACGACCCAGTTCAGCCAGAAGGGGAAGTAACATTAAAAACCCAGATGGAACATCCATCCATCCATCCATTCATCCATCCATTTTCGTCCGCTTATCCGGGGTCGGGTCGCGGGGGTAGCAGCCTAAGTAGGGAGGCCCAGACTTCCCTCTCCCCAGCCACTTGGAGCAGCTCCTCTGGGGGAATCCCAAGGCGTTCCCAGGCCAGCCGAGAAACATAGTCCCTCCAGCGTGTCCTGGGTCTTCCTCTGGGTCTCCTCCCGGTGGGACATGCCCGGAACACCTCACCAGGGAGGCGTCCAGGAGGCATCCTAACCAGATGCCCGAGCCACCTCAACTGGCTCCTCTCGATGTGGAGAAGCAGCGGCTCTACTCCGAGTCCCTCCCGGATGACTGAGCTTCTCACCCTATCTCTAAGGGAGAGTCCAGACACCCTGCGGAGAAAACTCATTTCAGCCGCTTGTATCCGAGATCTCGTTCTTTCGGTCACAACCCAAAGCTCATGACCATAGATGAGGGTAGGAACGTAGATCGATCGGTAAATTGAGAGCTTTGCCTTTCGACTCAGCTCTCTCTTCACCACGACAGACCGGTACAGCGCCCGCTTCACTGCGGATGCTGCACCTATCCGCCTATCGATCTCACGCTCCAGTTTTCCCTCATTCGTGAACAAGACCCGAGATACTTAAACTCCTCCACTTGGGGCAGGACCTCCTCCCCGACCCGGAGAGGGCATGCTACCCTTTTCCGGCTCAAGACCATGGCCTCGGATTTGGAGGAACTGATCCTCATCCCGGCCGCATCACACTCGGCTGCAAACCGCTCCAGCGAAAGCTGTAGATCACGATCTGATGAAGCCAATAGGACCATATCATCTGCAAAAAACAGAGAAGCGATTCTAAGGCCACCAAAACGGATCCTCTCAACACCTTGGCTGCGCCTAGAAATTCTGTCCATAAAAGTTATGAACAGAATCGGTGACAAAGGGCAACCTTGGCGGAGTCCAACTCTCACTGGAAACGAGCCTGACTTACTGCCGGCAATGCGGACCAAGCTCTGACACCGGTCGTACAGGGACCTAACAGCCCATATCAATGGGCCTGGTACCCCATACTCCCGGAGTACCTCCCACAGAACCCCCCGAGGGACGCGGTCGAATGCCTTTTCCAAGTCCACAAAGCACATGTAAACTGGTTGGGCAAACTCCCACGTGCCCTCCAGGACCCTGCTGAGGGTGTAGAGCTGGTCCAGTGTTCCACGACCAGCACGAAAACCACATTGCTCCTCCTGAATCCGAGGTTCGACTATCCGACGGACCCTCCTCTCCAGAACCCCTGAATAGACCTTACCAGGGAGGCTTAAGAGTGTGATCCCCCTTTAGTTGGAACACACCCTACAGCCCCCTTTTTTTGAATAGGGAAACCACCACCCCAGTCTGCCAATCCAAGGGAACTGCCCCCGATGTCCACGTGATATTGCCAACACAACCCCACAACATCCAGAGCCCTAAGGAACTCCGGGCGAATCTCATCGTGGAGCTTTTTAACCACCTCGGTGACAGTACCAGAGATCGGAGAACCCGACCCAAAGTCCCCAGGCTCCGCTTCCTTAGTGGAAGACGTGCCAGTAGGATTGAGGAGGTCTTCGCAGCAATCCCCACCATAAATGGTGTTGGTCGCGTACCGCTCCCCCCCCCCCTGAAACGTCGGATGGTGGACCAGAATCGCCTCGAAGCCGTACGGAAGTCATTCTCCATGGCCTCTCCGAACTCCTACCACGCCCGAGTTTTTGCCTCAGCAACCACCCGAGCCGCATGCCGCTTGGACTGTCGGTACCTATCTGCTGCTTCCGGGGTCCCACAGGCCAAAAAGGCCCAATAGGACTCCTTCTTCAGCATGACAGCATCCCTCACCGCCGGTGTCCACCACCGGGTTCGAGGGTTGCCACCACGACAGGCACCAACAACCTTGTGGCCACAACTCTGATAAGCTACCTCGACAATAGAGGCGCGGAACATGGCCCACTCGGACTCAATGTCCCCCGCCTCCCTCGGAACATGTTCAAAGCTCTCCCGGAGGTGGGAGTTAAAGCTCAGTCTTACGGGAGACTCTGCCAGACGTTCGGGTCTGCCCGGTCTGACCGGCATCTTCCCCCACCATCGGAGCAAACTCACCACCAGGTAGTGGTCAGTGGACAGCTCCGCCCCTCTCTTCACCCGAGTGTCCAGGACATGCGGCCGCAGATCAGATGAGACGACAACAAAGTCGATCATCGAACTACGACCTAGGGTGTCCTGGTGCCAAGAGCACATATGTACACCCTTATGCCTGAACATGGTGTTCGTTATGGACAATCCATGACGAGCACAGAAGTCCAATAACAGAACACCACTCGGGTTCAGATCAGGGGGGCCGTTCCTCCCAACCACACCCCTCCAGGTCTCACTGTCATTGCCCACGTGAGCGTTGAAGTCCCCCAGTAGAACAAGGGAGTCCCCAGGAGGCGCACTCTCCAATACCCCCTCCAAGGACTCCAAAAAGGGTGGGTAATCTGCGCTGCCGTTTGGCGCATAGGCACAAACAACAGTCAGAGCCCGTCCCCCCACACGTAGGCGAAGGGAGGCTACCCTCTCGTTCACCGGGGTGAACCCCAACGTACAGGCACCAAGATGGGGGGCAACAAGTATGCCCACTCCTGCTCTGCGCCTCTCACCAGGGGCAACTCCAGAGTGGAAGAGTGTCCAACCCCTCTCAAGGAAACTGGTTCCAGAGCCAGAGCCATGTGTTGAGGTGAGTCCGACTATTTCTAGCCGGAACTTCTCAACCTCACACACTAGCTCAGGCTCCTTCCCCACCAGAGAGGTGACATTCCATGTCCCAATGGCCAGCTTCTGTAGCCGAGGATCAGACCGCCAGGGTCCCCGCCCTCGGCCACCACCCATCCCACATTGCACCCGACCCCTTTGGCCCCTCCCATAGGTGGTGAGCCCATGGGAAGGGGGACCCACGTCTCCTCTTCGGGCTGTGCCCGGCCGAGCTCCATGGGTAAAAGCCCGGCCACCAGGCGCTCGCCAACGTGCCCCACCTCCGGGCCTGGCTCCAGAGTGGGGCCCCGCGTCCGGGCGAGGGAACATTCTGTCCAATTATTGTACTCATCATTGATGGAACATTCTGTCCAATTATTGTACTCATCATTGATGTTATTGGAATTGATGGAACAAGGTTGAATAAAAGTAACAATTTAATTGGTCAGTTTAAAATAAAATTTAACATTAGCAAAAGGAGGGGTACACAAGTTTCATTCAAAAACAAAAGTTGGTCCTAACTTAAAGAGGAGCCACTTGCTCCCACACACAAAAGTCAGGGTAGGGCTGAAAGGCGTCCAGCTGACCCTGAAGCTTGTTGGTGTTTCAGCTTCCTCTGTTCCTGCAGGAACGTGTCATTTCTCCGATTCATTTTTTAACTGAACTGCCGTGGACTGACTGTGGAACTTAATAGACAGCTGAGCTACGCGTGCTTAACACACACAGGCTGCAACCGGCAGCATGCGCAGCGGCTGCTCAGAACGGGGTGGGGGCATGGGGCGGGAGGAGACATTTGAGCTCTCTGTGCCTGCGCGCAGGCTGCACCATTTTAGGCAGGCGGCTCGGACCGGACGCTTTGTTTCTTTAAATTTAGCTAAATAAACGCTTAAAAAATATATTTCTTAGCTGACTTTATAGAAGAAGTGCTCCTAAGCTTAACGAAATGTTCAAATCAGCTGCGCGCAGGCACAGAGAGAGAGAAGGGAGAAGAAGGGAGAAGCTGCCTGAGACACGTTTTTTTTTATTTTTTTTTAGCATTTTAGCCAGCTAATATTGCACGCAGACTGGTGGAGGGAGGTGCGCAGTTGTTTTGTCGGTTTAAGCGCTCGGTTGTTAAGGGGTCGGGGTGTTCTGACGTATTACGTCATGAAATTAGCATATCATGATATAACTTTTTTGCCCGGGCAAGCTGTTTTTACCGGTATTATCGTGGACGGTATGATATGGCCCAGCCCTAGTTGACAGTCAACAGGACATAGTTTTCACAGATTTCAAGAACCCCTCATCGAACCAAGGGGGGGTATACTCGTACACCAATGACAGTGATCCGTCGCAGACTGAACACTCAGACACAACTGCGACCGCGCCGACAGCTGAGTCAAACCTAAACTACACAGAAAGAGGTAAACGCAGTGGCGGCTGGTGGTGATATTTTTAGGGTGGGCTAACACACACACACACACACACACACACACACACACGTATAATGTACACATACATGTAATGCTGCAGGTTGGATTCCAACAACAGAGGCATCAATGTGAAATAAAGAAAACCCACTGTAAATTGACATTATGTCCTTTTTCAGCACAAAGACAAGCGTAAAACAACCAACCACCAAGAATACCAAAAGCCAAGCTTAAATAGAACCTTTTTCATCCAACTTACATTGCCCTGCATTAAGGGTTTCAACTGTAAAAGATTATTATTTTCCCAGTCAAACAGCTTTGCATAACTGCATCACACTCCTCCACACTCCTTTTCCCTCGTTTTTCAGGACTTTTTCAGGTTTCACAGGTTTTTTCAAAAACTTCTAATTTATTTTACATCTCAGTGTAGGACTACGGTGACAAACTGTGTCTCCTCCGAACAGTGATGGCATAGTTACATTGAAAAAGTAACTTAGTTAAGTTACTGATAAGTCCTTGGGAAAAGTAACTTAGTTAAGTTACTGATTACTTGATTTGGAAAGTAACTAAGTTAGATTACTAAGTTACTTTATTACCACTTTCGGCCGCTAGGGGTAGCAGTACCACTTTCATTTTTTTGTACTTCATTGTGTTTTATGAGTGTGGACAAAGTCAAACACTAAAGCTGTTTAGAAAAAGTTTATGTTGTTTATTTTCTTAAAGGGACAGAAATGTTTGTGAAACCTTGTTTTCGTACCAGTTTGAAGGAGCGGTGTACAATAATTCAGGGAATAAGATTGTGGAATGGTCTGGAAGAAAATGTTAAAACAGCCAGATCTCTGTATATATTTAAGAGATTGTTAAAAGGGATTTTTTTGAAAGAATATGAAAAACTAGCATAAGAATTTATATGAATCATCATTTGAGTTGATGTAGTCTTTAATTTGATGATGTAGTTAACTTTAATCTTTGGTAACTTATTGTTGTATCTTTGGGTAAAAGGGGCAGAGATTATAAGATTATTCTTCATCTGCTGCCTTTCATTTTATTTTGAATGTATGTTTTTTTATTTTTTTGAGTTGTTACTTGATTTTAATGAAATGAATAAAATTTAAATAAATAAATAAATAAATAAATAAATAAATAAATAAATAAATGAAAAGACTTGATTTCTAAACTTAAAAATATTTAGATCACAGATCAAAAGTTTAAACTGAGAGAATGTATCATTTTAAGGAAAAAATATGTTGTTTCAAAATTTCATAGTGTCAACAAATCCCAAAAAAGTTGGGACAAGTCTATTTTTACCACTGTAAGTGGACCCCTTACCATAGCCTTGGCCCCCCCTCCCCCCCCCCAGCAATAAAAGTCTAGCTCCGCCACTGTTCTGTGCAGCCAGCTCCATCCCGCTGCACAGAACACGTCCCACATTGTCCCACGTTCTGTCCACCCGCGCGCGTGTGGGACGGTTCTGTCCATCCGCGCGCGTGCAGAACACCGTCCCACACACCGTCCCACCCGCGCGCGTGCACATAGCGAACTACTACTTTAAATCCAGCTGATAATTGACCATTTCGTGAATTTATTAAGGAAAGGTTAAGCTCAGACACATCTTTGCTATAATTTTTAGCAACAAACAATTGTTTTTACCGTGTTTTTGAAGCTAGACAACACTTCCTCCTCGCTCCATCCGTACATTTGTCAGACTGGGTCAGGTGTCTTTTTTTTTATCTCTCCCCGACCCGATGCATGAGGAAATAAAATTAGTAGTAATTTTAATCTTGCTTGCCATGGTACCACTACCTACACTAAACCACACCCACATAAACTTGGGCTTGAAGCACGTTATTGTACGTCCACCCTATTAACTGGCTTATTTCTGTGGCATTGGGCTGATCCTGGGCTGATCAGAATTAGCCCCAATGAGCCGCAAACTGAGGGGGCGTGGCGAGAGACGCATGTCAATCATTCTGAACCACAGAGACATTGAATTAAAATGGGCTGTGAAAAGTTAGCCCCGCAGAACAACCCCAGATGGTTTAGCACCAGTTTTTGCTGTAATTTTCACTAAATAAGACACATTATTTTTAAATTCTGTTTATTTTTAAGTTGTTATTTATAAATTGTTTATAATTATATAATTATATATAATTATATAATGTTTAACCTGTGAATACCAGGTAGGGCTTAGCCCTACTAGCCCACTTATACCAGCCGTCCCTGGGTAAACGTAAGATGAAATGTTGGCCAAAACCTAACAGGTTCCTGTGTTCCGACCTCTTTCAGCTGCACAAACAGCTTAAACTAAACAATGGCATCCTAACTTGTGCCCATGGACCGACGCCCTCACCTGTGTTCGTGGTCCCCCATAATCACAGGGGGGTGATGTTAGGTCAGTCCCATGACAAAGACAAAGGTTTCAATAACTCCTCAAAATACAAAGACCTCGCAAACTCACAGACTTCATGGGAAAATAAGGTCATCCAAGCAGAAGTTAATAAATAAATTAAATCGGTCCAAACTACCGTATTCGCCGTTGTAAAATACGCACCGGTGTTTAATAAGCTTTGTCCAATTATTAACAATAAACAAGAAAAAATTGTACATAATACGCTTCGGTGTTTAATACGCGTCATCGCCACGCGACGCGTCAGCGCCTCATTTGCCCTGCTTAAAATGGCGGCGACAGAAGCGAGCGAGTACAAAGAACTTCACAAGGAAACACGGTTCCTTGTTATTATTTCTTTGCGAGAAAAATATATTTCTTAGCTGACTTTATAGCAGACGTGCTCCTGAGCTTAACGAAATGTTCAAATCAGCTGGATTTAAAAAAAAAAACTTTGCCGAATTTTAGGCAGGCGGCTCGGACCGGACTAGCCTGGTTAAAACCAGACCCTGTCCTTCACTTCGCTGAAGGGAAATGAGAATTGAGC
>JBBPBX010018205.1:16037-32720 GCA_038048925.1 Garcialebias charrua | reverse complement strand
TTTTTAGATGTTTCTAATTGTAGTGATATTATGAATAACACTTTTAATGTGGGGGATAAACGACATGTCCTGATAAAAAATATCACCAATATTTTTAACGTTAGAACTAGAGGTCAGATTAATGCCATCCAAGGAGGGTAAAAGACAAAAAAAAGTTCCTAAAATGCATCTTTATTTTTGGGCAATTGTTTACGCCAGAGTCCAACATCTAATTTAGATAATAATTTCCTTCCAATTTGAGGGCACTAGTTTTGAGACGGCCCTTTTCCTTTTTTTAGAAACACAATCCAGCTGTGTAGAAATCACACTGATGAAGAGAGGTTTACCAGGGTGATGGTGCAGAACTGAGCTGGCTGTCCAACACCCCTGGGATGAATTAAAACACCGACTCTGAGCCAGTTCTCATTACCGAACATTAGTGTTCAATGACATGTGAAATGTTAATAGTATGGCAGGGCTTCAGATTAATTTCAGAAGGTAGGGATTTTTTTTATTTATTATTGATGTTTTTTCAAATGTATTTATTATATGGAAAAAGTGCCAGCTTTGGGTGAAAGATTTCTGATTTTGTTACATAAAAGCAAACATAATACTGTTAAACATCAGAATGTGTTCAGTAATTTGTTCAATTTGTGGATTTTTGTACATGGACCAGGCTGCATTATGAATTTACTTGTTACCCTTTACTATTAAGATATGTACGTGATACTTACAGGGTAAGTATCTGGTACTTAACGGGTACACATCAGTACTTGGCTATCTTGCATTTGCATGTGCTACTTACCAGGTGTCTGTACTCCTGCTTGTTAATGTACGTTTAACATAAAAATAATTATAGTTACAATGAAAACGATCATTAAAAATGCAATACAAAAAACGGTCGATTTCTGTACCCCCCTACTAAAATGGACTATTCCATCATGACATCACCCAAAAATCCAGGAAGTACTGTATGCTGGTTGAGCGAGAAGCGGGAAGACAGAGTAGATGGAAAAAAGATTAAGCGAACGCAAAGATACGAAAGCAGAGCGGAAAAACGTAAAAAGCATGAAAAAAAACAAAACTTATGTTTCTACACTACCGAAAGTGACAACGTTTTTTAATGGGTCTAAAATGTCATCAACGGCTGATAATGACGGGCGGCCCATAAGTGTGGGGGAACCGGACAGCAGGATACAGGAAGAAGTTAATGGCGCCGAGGCAGTGACTCAAGATGAAGATAAAGATGAGGATTCACAATATGAGGTATGAGTTTTAGGAATTATTTTGTAGTTTGGGTAAAAGAAATCCTGACAGTAATCAGCTGAGACAACCACTATTTTCATGTTTTCTTTCTGTATCAAAATATTAAAAGATATTCTGCCTAAATCTTTTGACTTAAACAGGAGAGATAGAGGGGATTTTAGATTTACCTACTTTAGCCTGCTTGCTTATTATACAGTATTATTAAAATATACGGACTATACATTGAATAGAATAGATCTAAAATATTCCACAGTTATCTATTAATTTTTTTCTCAACCATTTTACAAAATATTTGACTGTTAAAACTTCATCAGACTATCGTTGTTTTGTTATTTGGTCCATATTCCCTCCATTATTTTTACTCCATTTATTGTTTTGATAAATCAGCTGTTATTACCATATTTCTTTTGTCTATTTTAATCTTTTATTTTGTATTGTGTACAGCACTTTGTGATTGTATCTATGAAAAGTGTTATATAAATAAAATTCACTTACATTAATTACATTACAAAGCACAACTTATAGCTTTCAGAGTAATGCAAAAACGTGTTTTTTAATGACTGGTTTCCTTTTGACAGAAATGCCACTGTTAGTTTAAAACAACAGAATCAAAAGGCTAGGATTACTAAATTAAATTGTTATCTAAAATGTAAAAATTTATATAAATGAAAAGTGACATTATTTGAGTCATTTAGTTTACAGTCTGTGTAAGTCTTAAGGTTTAAAAAGAAGTCAAAACTTTCAGTCTTAATTATGGAAACTTGGATAAATGAGAGCCTTCACATGTATTAAATGTAATAATGTCTTATTTTTCCTTTTTTTCCTCCAACACTAACATATTTGTTGTTGTTTTCAGATGCAGTCTTTAAACATGCATCATTAAAGACCAGTAACAAGACAGAAGACAACTTTCATAGAAGTCCAGCTGAATAATCAAGGTAATAATAATAATAATAATAATAATTAATTCAATTTATAACGCACTTTTCATTACTGAAAATCTCAAAGTGCTACACATATATTGAATGCTACACACATTCATAAACCGGTGGCGGCAGACTACCATGCAAGGTGCTTTCCAGTCCTACCGGGAGCAACTCAGGGTTAAGTGTCTTGCCCAAGGACACAACAACACATGGTGCGGGTCCCGGGAGTCGAACCGCCAACTTTCCGATCGGGAGACGACTGCCCTTACCACTACCCCACGGCCGCCCTAAGGTAATTCATGATAACTTAATAGCAAACAACGGTCAGGGTGCTAACGATCCATCGTTAGGCTGATGGTCCTCCTTGATCATGTGAGCAGTTGGTTTCGGCTGTCATCAGCCAACTGGTTGATCCACTGTGAGAGGGTGCTATTTATAAGACTGAGCTGAATACAGCAGCTCAGACTGAGGAAGTCTTTCGGACGAAAGACGAAACGTTTCTACAATTTTTTTGCTTTGTTTTGTTTTGTTTTTTGAATGTCCAGAGGACCAGACTTAGCTTTTTTAGATACATACCGGTACACTACATTTCCTAAAGTATTTGCTCATTTCCCATCGCATGCACATGAACTTGAGTGACATTCCTTTATTCGTCTATAGGGTTTAATATGATGTTGGCCCACCCTTTACTGGTTTAATAGTTTGAACTCCTCCGAGAAGTCTTTCCACAGGAAAACTACCAAACCCAGACTTGTCCATTGAATTACCGGACAGAGAAGTGTGATTCATCACTCCAGAGAACATGTCTTCACCGCTCTAGACTTGGATGGCGCCATGTGTTACGTCACTGCATCAAACACTTTGTACTGTGCTTGGATGCAGCTTCTTGCCTATGAAAACCCATGGAGCTCTCTGAGCACTGTTCTTAAGATAATCTGAAGGGCCATGTGATGTTTGGAGGTCTGTTGCTTTAAAGTTTTGCAGAACACTCTCGACCTCGACCAGCATCCGCCGAGCCCACTCTGTGATTTAGTGTGGCCGCCCACCACTTCATGGCCGAGCTGCTGTCATTCCCAATCGCTTCCACTTTAATATAATACCACTAACAGTTGGCTGTGGAATATTTAGTACTGATGACATTTTGCACTGGACTTAGTGTGCAAGTGGGATCTTACCACGATGGAATTCACTGAGCTCCTGAGAGCGACCCATTCTTTCACAAGTCTTTGTAAAAGCAGTGTGCAAGCTGAAGTGATTTTATACACCTGTGGCCATGTAAGTGACTGGAACACCTGAAGTCAATGATTAGAGGGGGTGAGTGAATACTTTGAGCAGTACATTGTATGTGATTGGTACTTATTGGCTTGTATTATGTATGCTTAATAAACATAAAAACATGGTCTGTGCTTTTTGTTGTTCTGGTTATGTTTAAATGCTTCGTTATTTTTTTTTTCATTTTTTGTATGTTTGTTTTTTGTTTGTTTACTTTTTGGGGGGAGTTTTGAATGTTTTTTATTATTATTACAAATGGTTTAAAAAACATATTCATGTAAAATATATGCATGAAATCTGCTGCGAGGCAGGAGTGAATCATGAGAAGTGTGTTATGTTTCGTCGGGTGCTTATGAAAAATTAATAAGTCAATATATCACCTACTTTGTGCTTATAGGACGAAAAACTTTAGTTCCACATATCATTTATTTATTTATTTATTTATTTATTTAATCTTTTTTAAATAGATAAAGGTTGAATGGAAAAATAAAAATGAATCAGTCTAAAATTAATATTTCTTCACATTCTGACTATCTAATTTGGCTCCGTCTCTCCTGGCTTGTGTATCTGCAACTCCTTTTAGTTCTTTGTTTTGTATAAAGCAGCTGAGCAGGTTTAAATAATGTAAAGGATTATGAGGAGGTCAATATTAATACTGACCTCTTTACCTTAATTAATTTACTTATTCAGATTGAATAGTAAATTCACGGATTCTTTTCTTTTTCAGTTTACCCAATATTTCTGTGATCTTTATGATGGATACATAAACAGAGCTATAGAGTGACAATGGACACGTTAACTTAGCTTGATATGTCAAAGAGACACTATCATTTATTTAAAATGAATCAACTAAATTAACACCATTACACTTGATTGACAGGATTTCACTTTCTTGTAATTTAAAACGTCAGCACACTTAAATTTAACACAACAGACTTCAATACTAGATGTTAAACATATTTAGTCTGAGGGCTCTTTAAACTTAATTAGTTTCCAGCTTAGATTGAGAGGGAAAAGAGTAGGAGGAAAGATTTAAGAAGAAATTATCGTGAGCATGATACCAGAGTGACACTTCTCATCCGACTTCTGCTAAAATCCAGGTACGTTTTGTAAACAGCTCTTTACCTTTCGACGACGAGTCTGATAAAGAAATGACACCAGCCTTCAGATGCACAGAGTCCTTTAGTCCCAGCACGTCCAAAACTGGTTCTAGTTTACGTTTCAACGTCTCCTGGTTTCGCTTGGTCATCAGAGAATATGTCAGCTCCTGGCCTCTGACTTCAAGATAAACTTATTCCAGGAGGGAATAAACAAAGTTTTTGAGCTTACGCTCGTTCGAAGTGGACCCATAACAACATGTTATCAGTCCCAGCTGGATGACGAGTCCTTAGCGCGTGACTGGTGGTCATTCAGCTCTTTGGGAAGGTTCACATCTCTTTTGAAGCTCCCAGAAACTCTGAAGCGTTTCCGCCCAGTTAGAACTTAAAAAGAGACTTAGAGAGGAGTTCACTTGCCTTATCAGACCCAAGGTTACAGCCAGCAGCAGAGAGAGATTTGTTTAGGAAAAGACACAGCAAGCTGGAGCCCTTTCATGAAAAACAACGGATTACTGTCTTCTGACTTTCTAAACAAAACCGTCCGGTCTCTGTGACCCGAGACTTCACCTTTAACACAGCAGTGAACACAGTAATACTCTTACAGAATAACACAGCTTAAAAGCACACATCATGAAAATGACAAAAGTTATTCTTTTGATCACATCAGCCTAAAATCAAAGATAGAAATAGTCTCTTTTGGTGACTATATGTTCTCAGATTACAGCTAATGGAATGATTTTGTAGTAAATGTCTTGCTTTACTGAGAGGTCAGTAAAGGTCATCACTGGACAGTTCAAAAACCTTAGTTTGACCCTGGGTAGGTCCACTACAATAATAAAAAATAAAAAATAAAACTCTTGGTTATTATTGTCGGTGCAGCTCGGGTGCAGTCACAATGTTAGTCCAATGGCTAACTGCAGGTAATAATCTGGTATTTTTAGAGAACAATATTAGTGCATTGAAGGCAGAAAATTAGACGTGCACATGACTGTGACATTCATTCTGCAAACAGAACGCAAAGAAGTTAAATCCATATTAAACTTTTCAAGGCATCTGAAAATAACATCTGCTGCAGTCATATTCCAGAATGTTCTGCTCAGACCTCGTGTTTAACTTTTTTTTTTTTTTTTACATGTTTTTATTGACTGGAACACCCGACAAGTCTGACAAGTTTGAGAAAAAAAATATATAAATAAAGTTTAAGGAAACAAAGTTTTACCTAACATGAACCTGTTAAACTCATCACTAAAACCATCATGATTAATTATGTTCTGTAATGTTCTGCTGATTCATAACAAAACAGGCTCGAACAGCCAGTCCAAATGCAAAATGATGGAAATATCAAATTAAAGTAATATTACTTGAAGGACTTTATAGCACCTACTTCCTTCCATATCAGTATTTTAATCAAAGTTCAGTCTGTTAGTGCTTAGTTTTGGAGACTGTACTAAAACACACAATCTGAGCTAAATATCTGTAACACACGACTCAGTTATGGCCATGTTTGTGTTAGTTATATTTCACTGTGGTAGTCATCTTTAATTAGGTTGGTTCCAAAAGTTAATCAGCTTTATACATACATTCAATAATTTATATGTTAATAACTGACAATTACATGATCACCTGCTTTTCACAGCTGCTTGTAACATTTGCATGCAATTCAATTCAACCTTTATTTATACAAGTTAGTCTCAATGACCCTTGCAAACTCATTTAAGAGAGACCTCCTTTTAACAAAGAACGATGACAACAATAGACAACACTAGGGATGGGGCCGATCCGATCCAGTATCAGTATCCGATACCAGAATAATTTAAGTATCGGATATCGGATCCAACCTGCCGATATTTCCGATCCGGCTTGAAAGAGCACATGTGATCCACTGTATTCTGTGACTGCCCTCTTAACATTGTGTGGGTTAAACCCAATGAAGACACTCTGTGCCTCACAACATTCATTCATTCAACCTTTATTTATACAGGCAAACCATGAAACAAACATGAAACATGAAACAAAGCACACAACAGACAGGTCTATATCACAGACGTCCTTCTCACTCATGGTGCAGCTGGAAAACTAAAAAAACTGCTAAGCATTATGAGAAAGACAACACAGTCCACTCCCCTTAACCACTACGGTAGTGGATTTTGTTGTCTTTCCCATAATGCTTAGCGGTATTTTACACTAAAATGCTACTAATACTAATGCTTAGTGGTATTTTAGACTAAAATGTCGCTCAGCATTATGGGAAAGACAACTAAATCCACTCCCGTTGTGGTTAAGGGGAGTGGACTGTGTTGTGTTTCCCATAATGCTTAGCAATTTTTTAGTTTTCCAGCTGCACCATGAGTGAAAAGGATGTCTGTGATATAGACCTGCCTCTTGTGTGCTGTTAAAGTTTAGGTGTTTCCTGTTGTGAGACCAAGAGTGTCTTCATTTGGTTTAACTCACACAATGTTGAGACAGTAGTCACATAATAGTCGCAGTTCAAAAAATTCATTACCTGTATTACAGCCTCTTATATCGGAACGGTATCGGATGGAAAAAGTATTGGTATCGGTCGATATCCAGATTTAAGTATCAGTATCGGATCGGAAGTAAGAAATGTGGATCGGTGCATCCCTAGACAACACTAACGACAGTAGATATTCTTAAAAGAAGCCATATAAACTGAAAATAAATAAATAAATGGAAGACAATTATGTAAAAAAAATAATTAAATAAAAAAATATATATAAAATACTACATTTCAATACAGTCAGGTTCAATCAGTTATGAAACTCTATTATTATTTTTTAATAAAATGAGCAAATTGCATCAAACCCTCTCCTTCATCTCGACTGTCCACAGGCCGACAGCAAAGAGGAACAACTCCCTTTGAACAGGAGAAAACTTAAAACCGAACCAGAACCAGAATGAGCATCTGTTTGCCTCGATCAGTTGAGGTTCAGAAGACAAGTTTAAACGAACATTTGGAGCAAAGCTGTTTCTTTGAAGGTTTTTCTAAAGGTTAATAAAAACATGTCATGAGTTTTCTTGTTATTTTAGTGAGCTTCTCTTCTAATCTATGCTGAAAAAGATTAAACTGATTTGCAGCTTGAACTCTTTTTTTAATTATTCATATTTTCCATTTATTTATTGATATACTGAACGCTGTTCTGAATCGCTCGGCAGAGAAGTAGACTCGTGTAAAACCAATAATGTTCTGGTCTGCTGAAGCTGCCACTTCACTTTTAGGAAGTCTTAAAATAGCTGGCAGTCTCGGGGCTCGTCATTATCATGTCTGTCCTCACCGACTCTTCTCACCGTCTGTCCCCTCCCTCATCCTCTAACTTTTACTCCCCTCTCTATGTTTCTCTGACGTCTTGTTCCTGCACAGCCTGCAGGATGCCGTCTTCTGTCACGGTTTTGATTATTCAGGCAGATGGGAGCAGATGTTTGTTAGAAATGATCAGTCAATCAATCAGCGGGAGGAGAAGGCATGTCGAGCCGGAGTGAGATGAATCTGTTTAAATCCAGCTCTTGTTTTTGTAACCAGGGGAGGAGGCATGTCGGTAACATCTAGAAAGACATCCAGTGTGACAAATCATTGTTCAGTTTACCTTACAGCCACTGTAAGTGATGACATGCAGAAGTTATCACCCCCCTCCAAAAGGCTAAGGCTAATGCCGGGTACCCACCAAACTTGTCAGAACGCTCCTGCCGCCCCCTTTTGGCCGCTTGTCACGTTCACACAAAGCCACTGAAGACGCGTCTAATGACGCGCACTAGGGGGAGGCAGAGGAGGGGGTCTAGCTCGTTTTCCGGGTCAGTTGTTGTCTTTCACGCTGCTGGCAGATAAAATCAGCAGCACGTGAGCCTCGTTCCTACTTGAGTGGGTTTTCTACGAGCCGAACTGCAGCTCCGACAGTCTTTGTTGAGATTAAAACTTTTTTTTTTTATGTTTGGGGTGATCGTACGCTGGAGCGGACAGCAGCAACTGTAAAAATTCCAAGTTTCTTACCGGAGTCTGGTTCCAATTCATGGAGGCTCGATGGGGTAAGTTTAAAAAGTCCAAAAAAAGTCCGTTGTCGTTGTGTCATCACATAGCAGAGGCTCTCCCGATTGGTTGCTGGACACGTCGAGCAACGTCGAGCCACAAAATATCAACTTTGTCGATATTTGGCGGCTCGACGCTGCTCAACGCGTAGGTTGCTTCGGACGCGCGCGTGCGCGGAAAGGAACTGCCGCGTGCTGAAGCGCCGCTTCAAACACTCAAAACGCGCCGCTCCGCGATACGCCGCGCCTCGACGCCTCTCCACATAGACTTTCAATGTAAACCGTCCGCTTCCGCCGCCCGAAACGAGTCCGGTCGGTACCCGGCATAAGGGTTTGTCTTTGTTGACTAAATATACTGATGTTGAACTGCTCGTTGCATTTCAAAGAAACTGATGGGGATTTGTAAACACCTTCATTTAAACACCTTCACATAGACCAAGAACCACACAAAGAAACAAGAAATGATTATAAAATAGTCACACTTTGCAAAGGGGATATCACTTCAAACTCGCTTGAAGCCAGGCTCAACCGTGTTTGAAGCAAGTCTGAATTGGTCAGCGTGTGCTGGGATTTTATTTTCTCAAAAGTAGGACAAGGTGAGATTCAGATAGCACATGAACATACAAGAACATAATATCAAAAACAAACCAGAACGTGATGTCAGAACATTATCTGTAATCAAACATAAGCTGGCCCAACCAGCGTGCTTGTTCTGTGTCAAGAAGACAACTGCACACACTCTTTAGATAAGTATTTGTTACATACAGAGAGATTTTAGAGAAGCAAGTACAATAATAACTTTGTCAGAGTACATTAATAAGTTAGGTTTTATATGATAAATGTTAAAAACTCTATCAGAAACTTTGAAAACATTATTATTGTAAGTACTTCTACAGGTGATAACATGTGTTTGCTAAATGATAACAACCAGCACTTATTAATATTCAGTCCGAAAATGGATTGCTCTCTTTGGGTCGATGGTGAGGTTCTGACTCAAGTAGAGGAGTTCAAATATTTCGGGGATTTGTTCATAAGTGAGAGAAAAATGGAGCGTGAGATTGACAAACGGATTGGTGCAGTGTCTGCAGTATTGCAGACTTTGTACCGGTCCGTTGTGGTGAAGTGGGAGCTGAACTGTAAGGCAACGCTTTCTGTTTACCTGTCGGCGTACGTTCCTGCGCTTCACTCGTGGTCATGAGCTCTGGGTAGTGACAGAAAGAATGAGATTGTGGTTGTGGGCAAATGAAAGTTTCCTCCTCAGGGTAGCTGGACTCGCCCTTAGAGATAGGGTGAGAAGTTCAGTTATCCGCTGCTCCTCCACATTGAAAGGAGCCAGTTGAGGTGGTTCATGCATCTGGTAAGGATGCTTCCTGGCCGTCTCCCTAGGGAGGTGATTTGGGCATGTCCGACTGGGAGGAGACCCCGGGGATGACCCAGGACACACTGGAGAGACTACGTCTCTCATTTGGCCTGGGGACACCTTGGAGTCCCCCCAGAAGAGCTGGGCTGTGGAGAGAGATGTCTGGACCTCCTCGCTCAAACTGCTGCCCCTGAGACCTGATTTTGGAAGAAGCAAAAGATGGATGGATGGATAGATATGATTCAGTCCATTTTACAAATATAGAGCTAAAATATTGCTACAGTTGCATCTTTTCTCAACATAAGATGATTTCAATCTAAAACTGACATCATAGGCAGCTGGTGATATGCATTTATTTTAAGAACAATTCTTAACTTTCCTGTGATTTATACTGGAGTTTAAATTATAATAAGATGAAGAAGATAAGTGAGGGATTAAACACTTGGGAGGCATTTGGGTTGGAGCCAGCTCGTCATTCAATTTGTCTTCTGATGTGAAGAAAACAGAATTTTTGACAGATCAACTCCTGGCTGCATGTTGAGCCTCACATTTAAGACTCTCTCCACTATCAAACCTTATTTCTTCACCCTCCAAAGGAATTGTGTCCATGTACCTCCAGTTAAACTGCTTAAACTTCTCCTGCTTTGGAAAAGTTTTTGATCGACGCTGAAAGGTGAGTTGATGATGAGCGCTCAGATTTCCCCTCAGCTTCAGTGAAGGATGGGAAACGAGGTCACATTGAGCATCAGTGAAGCGGAAACATCAAAGGGCCGCCGGGCGTCGTACAGTGACGTGCTGTGAGTTTACAGTATGCAGCGACGCAGCTCCGCACGGCAGCATGGCAGCCAGAAATCACTGCGGGCATCAGTGTGTGTCTTCATGTGTGACAGATCCAGAGAGCATGTCAGGTGGAGACAGTGTCAGAAGAACTCCTGTCCTATTAATAGACCCAGCCTTTTTCTGTAATTTCATTTTTTTTTTCCTCCTTCTCTCCGAGGAGCTCCTTATGTTTTCCTTTACGTGTCAGTAGTGAGCGCGTTTTCTCCTTCATGTGCTGCCGCTGCAGTGTTTCTGAAGGAAAACAGTCCGGGGCTGCTGTTGTCTGACAGATAGCAAAAGTCATGTTGGGTGGAAAGGTCTGGATCACATCCAGCTGAAATTAGACCAAAACTAAAACATTTGGAGCTTGTTGTTTGCAGAAGAGCTCTGTCATGTTCCAAATGCAGGAAGCCTTTTTTTTTCTCCCAAAGCATCCAATTTTAAAAGCACAGCTTAGTTAATGATGATGAACGGGCTCTGCCTTTAGAAAAACTACTTCTAAGTTTGTTACACACAAATATTTTATGCCAAAGTTTTAAGGTCAGAGTTCTAATCATGTTTGGTCCAACCTTCAAATTACAGTAGTCCCTAGTTTATCGCTGGGGATCCATACACTGAAGACCCACAAAAAGTGGAACACCTCTAAGTAGTACCGTATTTTCCGGCCTATAAGTCGCAGTTTTTTTTTTTAAACTAATTTTCTTGCCCTGCGACTTATGGGGCGAAGCGACATATTTATGGATTTTTTCTCATATTTTAGACCAATTTTTGGCTGAGATGTGACAGTTTCCATTCATTCTGACGAAAAAAATGGAGCAGTACCACTTTCGGCCGCTAGGGTCCACCGACCGTTCCCAGCTCATGTGTCCAAAAAAGCCTCCTCTGCTCGGACTCACTCTGTCGTAGCACGGCCTCCTGAACTCTGGAGGTCTGAACTAGTGTTTGTTAGCAAAATAGCTCATGAACCACACAACAGATTTTGATGAAACTTACAGAAAGTAATCACTGGATGGATATTTACAAAGTATTAGCTGTAAGAGATGTTTGAGCGAAAAATCGATTTATTTATAATTTATTTTTGCAGCGCGCGAGACCGTTTGGAAGACGTCAAAGTGAAACAATTTTAATCCAGCTGATTTGACCATTACGTGAATTTATTAAGGAACGGTTAAGCTCAGAAACACTTTTGCTATAATGTCAGCAAACAAATATATTTTTTAAAGTGTTTATTTTGCTAAATTTTAAAGAAATGCAGCGGTCCTACCTGCGCGGGTGTATGTAGCAAAATTAATTTTTAAATCCAGCTGATCTTGCATTTATTAAGGAAAAGTTAAGCTCAGAAACACTTTTGCTATAATGTCAGCCAACAAATATATCTTTTTAGTTTTTTATATTGTTAAATTTTAAAGAAATGAAGCGTATCCACTCACTGCGCGTGCACGTTTCACAACACGCGAAATAGCGAAACTATTGTTTTTAAATTCAGCTTATTTGACCATTACGTACATTTATTAAGGAAAAGTTCAGCTCAGACACATCTTTGCTAGCCTGGCCCTCGCCTTCCTGCACAGCTCCGCTCTATTGTCAATTCCCTTCACTGCTTAGTCTGGGACTTCTCCCATAGACAACGATTTCTCCGGCTGATTTTTGACCAGACCAATCAGAGAACAGAAGGGGCAGAGTTTTTGACCCCTAACCCACGCCCCCATCTGTCCCAGCGCAGCCAGCGAGCAGTCGCATGTTCTCATTCAAAGCGATGCAAAGCGATGCAAAGCGATGCAGGACTGTTTTATATGTGGCACAAATGTATTAATTTCCCCTTCTTAATCCCTTATCTGGAGTTTTCTTTTGTTTTTTTGGCCAAAAGTCAAGTGATCGCTCCCTCCTCCTCCTCCTCTCCCTCCGCTGATGAGGAAATGCCTCAGGTTGTCACGAGAGAATTAAACTCGGGTTTTACGTTGCTGCCCGAGTCCCATCAGATTTTCTGGTCTTCTGGTGTGCTGGACCAGCGATCCATGGTTTTATTTTATTTTTTTAGAACGTTTTATTAACATATAAACACAGAATATGCAGCGGCAGGCTGCAGCGAGAGAAAATGCAGCAGGAGGCGGAGCAGATGTCAAGTTCAACAGACCACGGGGGAGCAGCCATATATGGCTCTGAGGGGGAGGGAGCAGAATGCTTTTCCCTGTTCAAAATTTTTCTAAGATCCAATGGTTTTGTTCCTCAGCAGAGGCCACGCCTCCAGCAAGAATCGGTTCTCTATGGAGAAAGTCCTGACCCTAGTACGAAGCAAAGTGAAGGACAAGGGTCTGGTTTTAACCAGGCTACATCTTTGCTATAATTTTCGGCAAACAACTAGTTTTTAGTCAAAGTCAAAGTCAACTTTATTGTCAGATCTGCAATATGTACTGTGCAGGACATACACAGGACCGAAATTGCGTTTCTCTCAGTCCCTCGGTGCAACAGTAAACATCTAAACATTGAAACACTGAAACATATAATAATAGACATAAGCATAAAATAGTAAAACTAACACTGTCCTGAGTTTTTGCATAGTGGTATAAGAGTATGAAAATTTACACCGACTCTAAAACTAAAACTAAAACATTAAACATTTAATGAACATAATATTGTCCTGAGTTTTTGCATACTAGTATAAAAAAAGAGTATAAAAAGTATAACTAAAATAAACTAAAGGTTTCTACCGTGTTAATCTTGTTAAAGTCCTTCCGTGCACGCTCCTGTGGCCGCCATTCGCAGTCAATCCATTTTGGGCAAAACATAGCCCACATTTCCGGGTTGTCCACGGTGACGCATAACATACGCGACGTGTGTCAGCGATGACGCATAATATATTCGACTTATGGGGCGAAGCGACATATTTATGGATTTTTCCAATTTATTGGACATATTGGACTAAAGCGACTTATGGGGCGGAGCGACTTAACGGTTGGAAAATACGGTAATAGTAGTACAAGTAGTACCGTATATTCTGCCATACCCGTCGCACCGCTCTATAAGTCTCATCAGTCCAAATATGTCTAATAAACTGGAAAAATCCATAAACGCATTGCTTCGCCGTACGTTACGCTGACACATCTCGTTTGTTATGTGTCACCGCTGACAACCCGGAAATGTGGGCTGCTGTTGTGCCAAAAATCGATTGGCAACCAAATAGTGGCCACTGGGGCGTGCACGGGAGAATTTAACAAGAATTCAACACGATTAACACTTGAAAACAAATATTTGTTTGCCTGAAATTATAGTAAATCTGTGTCTCGGTTGAATTGTTCCTTAATGAATGCACTTTGACTGTCAAATCAGCTGCATTTCAAAAATATTTTTGCTGATGAGGTGCTCTGAAGCGGGCACGCACAGCCGGACCAGCCAATGCATTTGTTTAAAATTTAACAAGATAACCACTTATAAACAATTATGTGTTTGCTTGACTTTATAGTGTAACGTACATGTGGGTGTATTGAACTGTTCCGATATGGCATGTTCGGTTTTGTCCACATGCGTACCGCTTCAATTGTTTTTTCAATCATTAAATTTGATTAATGAGAGATTATGCACCGCAGAACTAAAGTTCCTATGCGTGTTTCAGCACGGTGCTATTATGTTACAGCACGCTTAGCATTAGCAGCCCAGCAGGCAACAAACAGACCATCTCGTTGCGGTCTCCTGTTTTGGAACAGTATGTCTTTCTTGTTAAAAGACAAGTGCAAATCCAAAGCTGTGCGTCAACGTTGTTTCACGGAGATTGGATCTGCAGCAGGCAACGCGTCTAACTTGTTAACGTGCTTGAAACAACATAATCCGAATGAGAACGTAGTTTGGTTCAAACACTGGTAGCAGCAGCATTTAAACAACCTTTATCAGACACATACCATAAGTTTGTGGGACATGTACTGAGAATGGAAGCACAGAGACTACCAAAGATTGCCTTCAATTGGAAACCACAAGGAAACAGAAAGAGAGGCAGACCCAAACTGACGTGGAGACGATCCTTTGAGAAAGACCTGAAAGTACAAGGCTTCGACCCGAGCACGGTGGAGGTGATCGCCAAGGATAGAGATCAATGGAAACAGCTTGCCGCCCAATGCGCTCTCGAGCGCGGGAGGATCTAAGTCTAAGTAAGTATCAGGTAATTCAGATTGGTCCAAACCAATAACACAAGCTGTTGGAGTTTTAAAGCTTTGGACGTCCGAATGTTGTCGATGTGCCGGCTTTAAAGGGGACCACAGATGCAAAATTCACTTTTTAATGTTTTTTTTACTCAACTTTGGGTATTTACTTCATAAAAAAACAGTCCTTGTGCCAAAAAAATGCACCCAGTGGTTTATTTACTCTAAGTAGATTTATTTATCTGTGATAAAAACGGTTCGTTTTTGAAATAAACTGGAAGTCAATCTCGCTTTTGACGTCACAGGCGAGAGAGGACAACCCACCCCAACCTGAGTCCAGCCCCTCACCTAGCAACCCCTGGTTAGGCTCAACCCACTTCTGTATTAAACACATGACTGTTGTTTTTCATGATTTCATCTCATCTTTTGTTTATATGTTCTTAATTTCATGTGTACAGCACTTTGTTGCAGCTGTGGTTTTTTAAATGGCTTTATAAATAAAGTATAATTGTTATTTTTATGTTTTAGTTCAATTTTTAGTGTATTTGCGATCGCTCCCAACGCGCAGCCGGCAAAAATTAAACGAGCGGACTCCCGGCATAGGGACCGGCGGCAACGGGACACTGCTTCTGGCGGATGGAGCGGAGCTTCAACTGTACAGCCTCGTTGCTGCCCTCGCAGCAGCCTCGCAGCAGCGAGGACCTTCTCCTTAAGGATTAATTTACGGGAGACACTTGGTGAACTTTGTGTTGTCTTGACTGGAACAGCGATAACTCCCAAAATCTCCGCGTGCAACGAGCGGAGCTGGCGAACACCGGAAGAGGAACAAGCTAACATTAGCTTCGGATTCGGCAGGTCTCATGCTAAAAGGAGCAGCTCATGGCGGCGCGCTCAGACGAGTTTCGGTAAGTTATCTTAAGCTAGCACTAACAGTAAGTCAAATGAGTAATAAAAAAAGAGCTAATTTTAAAACAACAACACATTACAGATACTGGCTGTTACAGAGGGCGTAAACAGATCGTTGAAGGGCGTGGACTTCAGAACTTCTATCAGAAACCGTTCGTTCAAAACGAAAGTTAAAAATGGCAGAATTAAAAAGGGTATAATTGATTATCTAAGAATTATTTTGTGCATTAAATTGAAGGAATAGGGTCTAGATAGCACACAGAAATAACATATAAAATTTAAAAAAAATGCATCTGAGGTCCCCTTTAAGCATAAAGTTCTTGAGCCCAGCTGCCTACGACATCCCATCACGTCAACACTTCAGCCAAACAGCTGTAGCAGCACTTTATGAAAAAGCTAAAACTGATATTCAACAAGCCCGACCCCAGATTTTAAGGTCCTGCCACGTGATGATGATGAGCAAGAGAGAATATTCAACCACCTCATATCATGTGAGGGGGTTGAATATTCTCTCTCGCTCATCATCATCATGTGAAGAGGTATTGTAAGCTCATGTAAGCTCATCAGAAGAGGTATTGTATTATTGTGATCTAATTAACTTTTTTAAATTTAAAATTATAATCTTAACTCTATTTTTTCTCTGTCATTTGCAGTCTGAGGACGATAGCATCTGAGTGTCCTTCATCCACCAGGTCACTCCTGTTAAGAAGTCTGTAACGGCTAAACTTGTTTACTTGACATATTTTCAAAGTAAACATTTTGCAAGTCTTTATTTTGGCCTTTTTCGTACCAAAAATTAACCAAACCGAGCCCTCTTTGAAACTGAACCGAAATGTGATTTTAGTGTACGTTACACCCCTAATATACAGTGTATATATACTGTGTATGTA
>JBBPBX010018205.1:0-15971 GCA_038048925.1 Garcialebias charrua | reverse complement strand
TATATATATATATAAAGGTATTTTAAACCTTTCCCACACTCTTGCAATATTCAAACAATGCTTCTAAATGCTCTAAAAGAGCACAGAATGTCATGATTTCAGCTCCCTGCCTCCTCTGCACTCTGCCACATGTTGCTCTGGGCCATGCCCACTTCTAAGATGCAGAGATCAGCTGATCAGCTGCATGAAGAAGCTTCTCCTGCAGCTCAGACTGCACACAGGTGCTACATAATGTTGAATGATTTATTTTAAATAAAAAATGTATGCCAATTGTGCCTCATCCATCAGTCAGCCGATTGTGTGTCGTGTCCTATCTTATTTTGAAAAACCGTGGCAGAGCAAGTCTTCACAAAACAAACTACGAATTAACGAGGGACTACTGTATGCTTTGTGTTGTGAACCATTCTCAACTACTACCGTTTTAAATGTTGGCTCGAAATCTGTAAAAGTGAAGGCGTCACTGACATGTTTGTGTCAGTTCATGTTCATAAGCTGTGAAGTTCATCTTAGATTGTATCACATCTAAAAGTTAATCAGTTTTTAAGGGATATTTTACAAACATTTACAGACACAGGCAAAAACATTATTATCCACCATTGCTTTATTCCTTAGACAATAATAAACTACTTAGTGCATCTTTTTTTTGTAAAATCTAATTTTGCACATCCTCCCAGTTGCTGTTCCCATAATTCACTCTGCATCATCGTTTTGGGCTCATTGACAGTGATTGCTTTTTCACAAGCCAATAAAAAAATACAACTGCATGTTTTACTATCTTCCTAAATGAGACATTTCAAATAAGATTGGTTTACGGCGGTATTTCAGCTCCACTGAAACTGGCAGATATTTCCTGGGACACATTGGATGCTTAATCTCAGTATGTCATTTCCAATTGGTTGCTGATGAAACCAACTCAGTTTCAGAGGACTCAATTTCACTGAAATGTCGGGTTTTTCTGTTATAATCTTCACCGATTGATTCCTAAACCTGCTTTGAATGCTCATATGGTGTCTGGATATCTAAAACTGAGGCTGTAATGAAAAGTTGAAAATCCATTCAGTCTTAGATACTTTTCTGGCTGAAAACAATTTTATATAGTAATAAACCTGCTTGTCGGTGTGTGATGTCACATTAAAATTCCCCTCAGGTCTACCCTGGGTATGTAGCTCAATCCATGAAAATGTCCAGGAAACCATCTCTTCAATAAACCCAAATTAATTCATCAGACAGGCAGATCCTGTGGCATCTGAAAACGTGAGTTGAGAGCTTTTCTGGCAAAGCGGGGCACGCTGGGTGGTGATCTGGCTGCAGCGCAGTCATGGAGACTTGAGGAGCAGATCTATGATGTTACGTCTCGAGGCGCTTTGAAACGTGGTAGTAAATGTTGTAACATGCAAGGACGAATTATCTTTAGATGCTGCGTGCTCGAGGACTCAGCCGTTCCTGACTGTGAGCTTATGTGGCACGGCGGACACGCTGTGGCTCCGAGGCGTTTTCACATCACAATAACAGCTCAACTATAGATGACGAGAAAAAAACAGAAGCAAACAAATGTGACAAATAGACTTAGTGGTAAGATGGCTGCCGCTTCACTCTTTGGTTTGATCCACTCTCCTTCTAATGGTCAATAGATGCTGGGCATTGTTCTGTGCTTTTCTGAGCCTGTTTGTAACGACTCCAGCAGATACAGCTGAGATAAAAACACTGAAACCAGGACGTATTCCCTATGAAACGTAGGAAACTAGATACACGTTCAATACTTAATTCATCCACCCAACCATTATCTATACCCGCTTCTTCCTTTTTGGGTTGCAGGGTCACTATTACCCATGTCCAGCAGTCACTGTAGCCGTTTTCGCATTGCACAGCCCTCCCCAGCCCAGCACTTCCCTGGTTGGCCCAGAGCCCGGCCTGGCCCGCCCCCGTTCATTACGCATTCTGCGGACAGCTGCCTTGAAGTGGGTGGGGCGTTCTCTTGAAGTGGGTGGGAAGTTCTTGTGTGCGCGCCTACAGTGTTTTAAGAGAGGAGACACCGCTAAAAAATATTTGTTAGCTGAATATATACAGAGTGTCCGCGGGGTCTTGAAAGTTATTAAAAGTTGATAAATCAATTTTGGGAAAATTAAGGGTCTTGAAAAGTATTAAAAAGTCTTGAAAGCGATTTGATGAGGTATTATTATTTTTTTGCTGTTATTCTAGCTTTAAATAATTTGACAGCAAAAAGTATGTATGACTAATATTTGTTTTCCTCACCGCGGAGGATTCGGAAACTGCTTCGCACAAATTTAGAGTGTCAGGTTACAACAGCCTTTACGGCTAGGCCTATCTTGTGCGCATGCGCGGCTGCTTTATCTCCAAGTTGAGTCTGTGTGTTCGAGTAAGTTGCCGCGAGACCGTGAGAACAATGGGTAAATGCAAGTTTTCGGACTCCTGGTTGGAGATGCCTGATTTTCAAGAATGGCTGAGGCCTGTCGCCGAGAATAACCGCGAGGCTTATTGTACATTTTGTAAAAAAAAGATGAGCGTAGCCTCGATGGGCATAAACGCCTTGAAGTCCCATATGACTGGAGCTAGCCACAAAAGTGCAACTAGCCGCAAAACGCAGATGTCTATCAGCAGTTTCTGTGCTCCACCAGTGACAGCACTTCCAGCTAACCGTGTGCCGTGTGCAACTAATTTTATCTTGACTCGGGGAAGCGTGTTCGCGTCCCACCTGGTTGAACTTATTTTACGTTGTCTTTTATTGGAGAAAATAAAAAGGAGTTTGTGTTATGCCTGTGGTTAACACAAACTCCTTTATTTTCTCCAATAAAAGACAAACGTAAAATAAGTTCAACCAGGTGGGACGCGAACCCGCTTCCCAGAGTCAAGATCAAATTAGTTGAAGGCGGACACTGTAACCACTCGGCCACGGATTCGTATTGGTCATTTTAGGAGTCCACTTTTACTATAAAGGATTCGCCCCACGTAACATCCAGGCAGGAGTTACAGAATATTAGTTATATTTTAAAATCCTGGCTACGGGCAAGAGTTAGATAATATTATTTATATTTTAATGAAATTCAGCTCGCGCTGAAAGGCGGAAATGCTCTATATGGGTGCGCGCTTCGTGTTATTTACATTCTAACATAAGCTGATTTGTAATCAGTTATTAACAAAAATTGAACTCAGAAAAACTAATTCAGCTAACAATTTTTTAGGGGTTTCTGTAGTTAAATTTTAATGAAATTCAGCTCGCGCTGAGGTTGTTGTTAGAACGAGTCCCGCCCCTGCTGCAAACAATGAATCAAATGATGAGCAGTACATGACTTCAAACTGGGCCCGGGAGCTCGGCCCGATCAGAACCACGTCTTGGCGGGTTCCAAAACGAGGGCGGACCCCGGGCAGAAAAGGAAAATGCGAACATGACGAACCCGGTTTAGAAGGCGGGGTGGGCCGGGCCGTTGAGGGCTGTGCAGTGCGAAAACGGCTTGTAAGAGAGGCGGGGGACACCCTGGACAGGTCACAGAGTCCATCACAGGGACGCATAAAGACAAGCGAGACGAATAATCATTCACTCTCTCACTCACATTTAGGAACAATTTGGTTACCAGTCAGCCTAACATGCATGTTTTTAGTCTGTTGGGGGGAAACCGGAGTACCCGGAGAAAACTCACGCATGCACGGAGAGAACATGCAAACTTCGCCCAGAAAGGTCCCCAGTCAGGATTCGATCGAGCAACCTTCTCACTGAGGGGCAGCAGCTCTACCAACTGAGCCACCTCGCCGACCTTCAGCACTTCGTTGAATTATTAAAGCAAACAATAACTGAGAGAAGGTAAAATCTTAAATTAACAGGATCATAGATAAAAGCTTGAATTAGCAAAATTATTGCTGAATTGAAACATGTACAAAACCGTAGCTTGAAACTAAATCAGAATATGTTACCTGGAATTTCTGATATGCAAAACTTTAGCTAAATAATAAAATCAGAAAAGCTATAACGTTAAAATTAACAAAACCGTAGCAAAGAAGCTTTAATTGTCAATGCAAAAGCTAAAAAGTTGAAATCAGCAAAACTATAGACAAAAGCTAAAACAAGCTAACATGTTGCTAAAATTAACAAAACTATAACTAAACACTAAAATAACTAAGTTTCTAAAAGCAAAACCATAGCTAACAGCTAAATTTGACAACAAAGTTGCTAGAAGCTAAACATTGCAGGACAGTTGCTAAAAGTACAGTAAAAAGACAACAATAGAGATATTATGCTGACATAGATTTCAGAAAACTGTTCGTTTGAAGCACCCGCTTCGGAAGTTATCAACCATTAAATGGCAGTTATCAGTTATTATCACCCCCATACATAGCGGTTAGATTGCCCCCCCTGTACCTCCTAGGAGGTTTAAAGGTACGTTGTCACTGTTACAAGCGATGACAGCAGGATCCGTCTTTAGCTACGTGGTTAGGTTTAGAGTTAAGGGTCTTGGGTTAGGTTTAGGGCCTTGGTTAGGTTTAGGCACAAGGGTAAGTGGGTTAGCTTTAGGGTTGGTCCTCTGGGTCAGGTTTAAGGTTAGGTTTAGGAAAATGGTTACATAAGCAGAAATTTTTTTAAACACAACACTTCCGGGTTTATGGAAACATGCTGCCTACTCACAGTGATAATAACACTGATAACGTTCTTTTAAACATGCTAGGAGGTAGATTGGACAGTTTCTCCACTATATATGGGGATGATAACAGTTGATAACGCTGATTGTATGGACTGACAACATCCAAACCTGCTGTTTGAAGTATGTTATATATATTTTTTTTTATTATTATTATTATTATTATTATTATTATTATTATTATTATATATTTTTATTGTTTTGTGTGCAAATATTCATTCCATAAATGTAGAAGTTACAAATACTGAAATTCACACGGGTCTTTAATCAAAGTAATGTTTTCCTGTTTGATTGAATAAATAGCACAAAGTCAGTTTAAGTGGTTTTATTGCCAAAACAACGTTTGGAAGAAACTAAAGAGGACCATGAGCTGTTAAAATTCTGAGTCAGCGTTCGTGCTGTCGGCTCTGGTACGGTCCAGAGGAAGATCCGCTGCCTGAAGTCATCTGGAGGTTTCACTGCTTCTTCCAGTTCTCATTAGGTTTTATCAGACCGGAGTACACAATGTCAACAGAGACCCACATATGCGATAGACAACTTCTCTCAGATTCTGTGTCTGATTTTAGCAGCTAGAGGTGTTTTCACATCATGATCTTGTCTCTGTAAAAGTTTCTCTTCCCTTCAGATAGTCGTTTGTGTCGGTGAAATTCCGGGGAAGCAGCGGGGCTGATACGCCTGCTGTTGATCCTGACTTTTCTCTCATCTGATAAGACACGTTCCTCTGTTTTTCTATCTCGTGTTTCTCTGTGTGCGAATGCAGAGGCTGTCCCCCAGCAGGTCCATTCAGCCATTATTAGTTCTGTCTGGGCTTTTATGTTTGCCCACAAAACATGACCTGTGTGGCTCCGAGACCGGCCACTTGACTGCTGAGAGCTAACAACCTAAACCTGAACGCTCTTCAGAAACAGATTACACACATGAAAACTTCAAACTGTCGTAAATGTGATCTAGCTTCACTTTTTACCACCGTTACGCTCCAAAGAGAAGAAAATGTGTTTGATTTTAACACTATCAATAATTCTCCTTTGAACAGTGCCTCTTGTTATTTAATATTTTGCTCATAGCTGTAATTGGCAGTAGTAGTGCAGTTTAGTCGTCTCCAAAAAAAGAATTAAAAATAAAATCATTCATTCATTCAACCTTTATTCAGGCTAGCCTCGTTGAGCCACAGGGACTCATTTACAAGAGGGACCTGTCTCACTCACACCCAGGGTCAATTTAGAGTTACCAATAAGCCTAACATGCATGTTTTTGGACTGTGGGAGGAAACCGGATGTAGTGGACCTACCCAGGGTCAAATTAAGGTTTTTGAACTGTCCAGTGATGACCTTTACTGACCTCTCAGTAAAGCAAGACATTTACTACAAAATCATTCATTTAGCTATAATCTGATAACATAGTCACCAAAAAGAGACTATTTCTATCTTTGATTTTAGGCTGATGTGATCAAAAGAATAACTTTTGTCATTTTCATGATGTGTGCTTTTAAGCTGTGTTATTCTGTAAGAGTTAAACTGTGTTCACTGCTGTGTTAAAGGTGAAATCTCGGGTCAGAGAGACCAGACGGTTTGTTTAGAAAGCCAGAAGACAGGTTAATCCGTTGTTTTTCATGAACAAGGCTCCAGCTTCTCTGTCTTTTCCTAAACAAATCTCCCTCTGCTCTGGCTGTAACCTTGGGTCGCGATAACACAAGCTCTCCTCTCTTTGTTCCTGCTCTTTAAGTTCTAAGCTGTGGCTGGAACGTCAGAGTCTGCAAGAGTTTGGAAGGAACCAGAAGGTTCCTAGTGAGTTTCTGGGAGCTTCGAAAGATGATGTGAACTTTCCAAAGAGCTGAATGACCAACAGTCACGCGCTAAGGACTCGTCATCCAGCTGGGACTGATAACATGTTGTTATGGGTCCACTTCGAACAGCGTAAGCTCAAAAACTTTGTTATTCCTTCCTGGAATAAATTATCTTGAGCCAAGAAGCCACGACTGTCACGACTTCTGCCGACGAAAGCGAGTATCACCGACACCGACAAGGTAAACACGCGTGGAGTCCAGCTTGGACTTGCGGGACCGACGACTCGTCAGTCTAAAGTTGACCACAGCTCTTTACCAGAACCAAGGCGGACGTCTTAAGGTAAAGGAGCAGCTGTTTGCTTGCTGGAGGTGTGATGATATCTTAGCTGGACGCGTACGGAAGAGTGTCATCTGGTTTCATAAATGCAAGATAAACTTCCTCTCTTAACCTCCCAATTCTTCTTAAATCTTTCCTCCTACTCTTTTCCCTCTCAATCTAAGCTGGAAACTAATTAAGTTTAAAGAGCCCTCAGACTAAATATGTTTAACATCTAGTATTGAAGTCTGTTGTGTTAAATTTAAGTGTGCTGACGTTTTAAATTACAAGAAAGTGAAATCCTGTCAATCAAGTGTAATGGTGTTAATTTAGTTGATTCATTTTAAATAAATGATAGTGTCTCTTTGACATATCAAGCTAAGTTAACGTGTCCATTGTCACTTTATGGCTCTGTTTATTTGTCCATCATAAAGATCACAGATATATTGAGTAAACTGAAAAAGAAAAGAATCCGTGAATTTACTATTCAATCTGAATATGTAAATTAATTAAGGTAAAGAGGTCAGTATTAATATTGACCTCCTCTTAACCCCTTACATCTGGTGGCCCGTACGGGGAGAAGAAGGCCTTGAGCTACAACATCAGTTTAAACAATCAGTGATGAAACAGTGCGATGTAACTGCTGTTGATGCTCACATGCAAAACAAAACACCCTCTGAGGTGTGCCCAGGTCAAAAGGTCATATCCCAGACGCAAAAAAGCGAGAATAATCACTATCGTCTTAAAGGCCTTCTGACCTCAGAAGTGGTGGAGAACACGCGTCGGTTGTTAAAAGAGTTGGATAATACTAGCAAGAATGAACAAGATTTTCAAACTGACATACACCGAAATGTTGGTACCAGTTGGAACAGTGACTCAAAATGGTTTAAAGGGAGCCCCGCCCCTGAAGCACCTCAGATTGAAAAATCTGAGACAAGCAACGAACCACAAAAGGTAGGTGTTCACTCTCTAAGAGACCCACAACGGTTCAGATCGAACCAGATGGGTGAAAACCGAGGTCAATCGGTGGGTGGACTTCAAAAGAAATTGAAGGATGAGGACCTATACTCATGTAACTATGCGTGGTCCCAACAGCCACCCCCGAGCCTTGGAACTGCACCTCCCGCGCCTCGAACAGAACAGTTCGAGACAGGCAAAGAGTCACGAATGTCCCGGAATAATGGCCCAACACCTCTATGCTCGGAAGAGACAGAGGAAGTAAGTAGTTTGTCAGTAGATTTGAATGTTACTGTGCTTGACCAACCTGATACAATGAGTGGCGTTATCATTGATAATGACACTATCAACATTGACCAACCTGGAGCGATGTGTAGCACTGTCTTTCACAAAGACTCAGAGCACACAAATAACTCAGCGCACACTACTACCAACATTGCCATGGATGTTGACAGCAAACCAATTGCTGACACACAACAACATCCTGAAGGTCATGATGCTGACAGCCAACAAGATGCTGACAGTAAACAAGATTACACAGACAGAGTCACACGTGAACAGAAACGTGGGCCAAGACCTGTGAGGTTTCTGTGTAACTTTATACAAAGGGGGGTGGCTAAGAAAGCTTACCTGCCTATCACACTGGAAGGTGTCCTTGAGCGTGAAGCCCTCCTGGATGGCAGTTCTGATATAACTATTATGTCGGCCAAGCTGTTCGAGGAGCTGAGGACCGCCGCTAACGGTGTTGACATGCAAATACCCTTTGAGAAATGTGCTATTGAGCTACAGGGTCTCGCAGAGACGAGAACAACCCTAACAGCTATGGCTATGGTTCACATGCAGATTGGCGAAATGACAATACACCACCCGGTGTACGTGTCTAAACTTGACTCATTCCCATTTTTGGTTGGCCAAGATTTTATAAACCGCTTCAACGCGATTATAGATTATGGTCGACGGAAAATGTGGAGCACAGTGAGAAAACCCCTGCCAATAAAAGTGCCTCCTAGTTGTGATACAGACTGCCTAACCGCAGGTACCGCAAAGGACACACGGGACTGCTCATCCGAGGACGAGAGCCCGGTAAGTGAACCTTCAACTACAGGTGAGACAGAAGAGACCCAAAAGTTGGACCAAACTCTGGCCCAACAAGAGAACCTCCTCTGTGAGCTGACACATTCAGCACTCCCTGACCACTGCCTACCACAGGTAGTGAAAGGTGTTGAGATCCAAGGATCCCACACCGAAGACGCTGTACTGTCCTCTGAGACAGGTAATTCGGCAATCAACCAAGCTTTCAATGAAACCTTGGTTCAAGG
This sequence comes from Garcialebias charrua, assembly GCA_038048925.1. Taxonomy (NCBI): domain Eukaryota; kingdom Metazoa; phylum Chordata; class Actinopteri; order Cyprinodontiformes; family Rivulidae; genus Garcialebias; species Garcialebias charrua. The sequence continues at coordinate 6,947 of JBBPBX010018205.1, read as the reverse complement.
GCATCTGAGTCCAGACGCTGACAGTCACTTGGACATCATTGTTGCAGACTACGAGGACCCCTCTTCAGACAAGAAGGGGGCAAACTCACATTACCTACCACAGGTAGAGAAGGGTGTGGAGATCCAAGGACCCCACACCGAGGTTGCTGTACTGTCCCCTGGGACAGGTAAATCGGCTATCAGCCAAGCTTTCGATGAAACCTTGGTTCAGGACATTTGTGTCTAGAACTAGTCAGAAATGACATAGTTTTTACAGACTCAAAGAGCCTCTCTTCAGTCAAGAAGTGGGAAGACACACACAACGACAGTGACCCGTCGCAGTCTGTACAATCAGGCACATCTGCGACTGCGCCGACAGTTGTGACACACCTGAATTACACGGAAAGAGGTAAACGTAAGAAGATACGTTGGCCAAATCCTAAACGATTCCTGTGTACCGTCTTCTCTCAGCTGCGCGAACAGCTTAAACTAAACGGTGGCATCCTAACTTGTGCCCATGGACGGACGTCCTCACCTGTGATCGTGGTCCCCCATGACCAAAGGGGGGTGATGTTAGGCCATGCCAAAGACAAAGATTTGAATGTACACCTCAGAAACACTTTTGCTTTCGCCCAGAAAAACCTGGAAAGATCTGCTGAAGGACGTAAGGCGTACTATGACCAAAAGGCCTCTCACAATGAACTCCAAGTGGGAGACAGAGTCTGGTACTATACGTTCGCCCCAGCAACCGGGAAAGGAGGGTCCGAGACCGGAACTCTCGCCCGCAAACTAATGCCCAGGTGGACTGGACCTCATCTGATAACAGACAAAGTGTCCTCAGTCGTCTACGAAATCAAAATCAGCAAAGGCCGCAAAGAGCCAATTGCTAAATGGGTACATCGAAATCAGATCAAACCTTACAAGGCGTTCAATGACTCCACAAAAGACAAAGATCTCACAAACACACCGACTTCATGGGATAATAAGGTCGTCCAAACACAAGTTAGTAAATAAACTAATCAGGTTTAAACTACCATAATTCCCACCCTATAAGTCGCATTGTCCAATTTGAACTTAGAAACGCTAAGCCTAAAACCCACAACAAAAAACTAACCTTAACAACCGTTTAAATCCACGAGATTTAATTTGACCTCGGTCATAAAGTTGAGACCTGTTTTTCTTGTGTGTTGCACTTTGGAATCTGACGACAAGAGTGTGTCGAAGCAGTGAAACGTTGTTTCCTTGTTGTTTAGTCATTACTGTTGTCATTAGTTGAGATATTGTTTGGTTCTGAACACTCCCAGCCAAAAAGGTTTTGTATTAACATTGGTTAATGAATGATATGGATTTAACTATGCCAACATGCAGTTCGTTTTGTTAAATCTCAATCGTCGAAGAGTCAATGTAGTTTAAAGCTACTCAAGGTACAATAAACTACACTGGTCTCATAATTTCTAAATTGAACCGATTCGATCGTTTCTATTCTAGATTATCTATTCATTTTGATGAGTCTCGCCATAGACTTCAAAATTTATTAGGAATACCAAATCCTACGTCGTTCGTCTAAAAGACAACAGACATTTAGATCAAACTATATTTCATTTTTTTATTTTAGTTTAACCTAAACTAAGTAATGAATGGAGGAATAGTTTGGAATTAGAGGCCTTCGTTACAGAAGCCCTCCAAAATTTTATAGGTACAAATCCCTATATCTAATTTTACAGAATTGATCCACCCCTTAATTGGTAATTGTAGCTGATCTAAACCATGATAGCTTACATACCAGGTGCATATAGGTAAGGCTTAATGTAAAATCCCAATCATAAGCCCACCTTAAAAAACCACATAATTGCATGACACATAGAACCAGAGTGGCACTGACTGGAAACCAACCAGCCAACAACCTTCGATGTGGGGACCTGCAGCTCCAACGCTTGGTCTTCAACCTTCATCCAAGGGTCGCCTCCTCTGCGTCAATCGAGGGATCCCCTCTACATGCTGATTATGAAAACAATTGTTGCTGATCAATCAACAAAACTAGCCGTTGTGGAATTACTGCTGTGGAATTACCGCTGTGGATTATAAGACTTTGCTTTCCAAGGGATCACAGACTTTGTTTTCCAAGAGTTAACAGACTTTGTTTTCCAAGGGATTAAAAGCTTTTCGCAATGGGATTACCTCCGAACAGTATGGAATTTCCAAAAACTTTATGGGATTATAATTTTTGATTTTTCTTTTCCACTTGCTGGATTACTTCAAGATCAAAGACAGTTCAAGGTTTCCTTTCGTGTTGGACCCCATCCCCAAGGACTGGCGATGGCTTCCAAAAGGGGGGAGATGTAGTGGACCTACCCAGGGTCAAATTAAGGTTTTTGAACTGTCCAGTGATGACCTTTACTGACCTCTCAGTAAAGCAAGACATTTACTACAAAATCATTCATTTAGCTATAATCTGATAACATAGTCACCAAAAAGAGACTATTTCTATCTTTGATTTTAGGCTGATGTGATCAAAAGAATAACTTTTGTCATTTTCATGATGTGTGCTTTTAAGCTGTGTTATTCTGTAAGAGTTAAACTGTGTTCACTGCTGTGTTAAAGGTGAAATCTCGGGTCAGAGAGACCAGACGGTTTGTTTAGAAAGCCAGGAGACAGGTTAATCCGTTGTTTTTCATGAACAAGGCTCCAGCTTCTCTGTCTTTTCCTAAACAAATCTCCCTCTGCTCTGGCTGTAACCTTGGGTCGCGATAACACAAGCCCTCTCCTCTCTTTGTTCCTGCTCTTTAAGTTCTAAGCTGTGGCTGGAACGTCAGAGGCTGCAAGAGTTTGGAAGGAACCAGAAGGTTCCTAGTGAGTTTCTGGGAGCTTCGAAAGATGATGTGAACTTTCCAAAGAGCTGAATGACCAACAGTCACGCGCTAAGGACTCGTCATCCAGCTGGGACTGATAACATGTTGTTATGGGTCCATTTCGAACTAGCGTAAGCTCAAAAACTTTGTTATTCCTTCCTGGAATAAATTATCTTGAGCCAAGAAGCCACGACTGTCACGACTTCTGCCGACGAAAGCGAGTATCACCGACACCGACAAGGTAAACACGCGTGGAGTCCAGCTTGGACTTGCGGGACCGACGACTCGTCAGTCTAAAGTTGACCACAGCTCTTTACCAGAACCAAGGCGGACGTCTTAAGGTAAAGGAGCAGCTGTTTGCTTGCTGGAGGTGTGATGATATCTTAGCTGGACGCGTACGGAAGAGTGTCATCTGGTTTCATAAATGCAAGATAAACTTCCTCTCTTAACCTCCCAATTCTTCTTAAATCTTTCCTCCTACTCTTTTCCCTCTCAATCTAAGCTGGAAACTAATTAAGTTTAAAGAGCCCTCAGACTAAATATGTGTAACATCTAGTATTGAAGTCTGTTGTGTTAAATTTAAGTGTGCTGACGTTTTAAATTACAAGAAAGTGAAATCCTGTCAATCAAGTGTAATGGTGTTAATTTAGTTGATTCATTTTAAATAAATGATAGTGTCTCTTTGACATATCAAACTAAGTTAACGTGTCCATTGTCACTTTATAGCTCTGTTTATTTGTCCATCATAAAGATCACAGATATATTGAGTAAACTGAAAAAGAAAAGAATCCGTGAATTTACTATTCAATCTGAATAAGTAAATTAATTAAGGTAAAGAGGTCAGTATTAATATTGACCTCCTCTTAACCCCTTACACGGAGAACCCGGAGAAAACCCACGCATGCACAGAGAGAACATGCAAACTCCACCCAGAAAGGCCCCCGGACCGGGATTTGAACTGGGGACCTGCTCGCTGAGAGGCAGCTGCTCTACCAGTTGTGCCACCGTGCTGCCCAGGTAGAATAATCAGAATAATTTATAAACAACACTAATTATTATTGTAAAGCCAGCCAAGTTGAGTTACCTCTGCTTATGTTAAATACGGTTCAAAGTTACATGCTTTTATTTTGGTAACTTCCTTGTGAGCGTAAGTGGAACTTAGCTTGACAAGAAATGAAAAGCAAGATAACGAGAAAAACGAGAGGAAAACACAGATTAAAGTCAACGTGCTATGTGTCATCGTCATTGAATCTTCCCATAGAATGGCAAAATTGGTTCTCTGCATTTACCCATCGCACCTGGGATACACTTAGGTGGAGCAGTGGGCAGCTACGGTATATAGGCGCCCAAGGAGCAATTGGGGATTAGTGTCTAAGACACCACGACATGTGGCTGGGGGATAGAGCCCGTGACTTTTAGGTCCAGAGTCGGCTGCCCTACCTCTACCCCATTTTGGCCTGGATAGATCCTCCTATGTTCAGTGGGGCAGGTTATTCAACTTACAGATATTTCCCAAAACAATTAGAACATCATGGAAAAGATGTTTAACTTCCATAATTCCATTCAAAAAGTTAATATTTAATCAATGATAGATTCAGGTCCCACAATTTAAACAATTCCAAGTATTTATTTATTTATTTGTTTATTTTATTTTTTTACATAATTTGGACTTCTAGCTCATGAAACACACGAAAACAGGATTAAAAAAATTTAGAATACTGTGGAGAAATCAGCCCAAATGTTGCGGGGCATGAACATTTTAAACTGAGTGTGGCACACTAATAATCTACTAAACTCAAAGCACCTGCACAGGTTTCCCAGATTAAACCTTGAAAATGATGCCACACATGAGAATGTGTGGAGGATGACTCTCAGCTACTACCACACTAGCCTGGTTAAAACCAGACCCTTGTCCTTCACTTCGCTTCGTACTAGGGTCTGGACGTTCTGTTATAGAGAACTGATTCTTGCTGGAGGCGTGGCCTCTGCTGAGGAACAAAACCATTGGATCTTAGAAAAATTTTGAACAGGGAAAAGCATTCTGCTCCCTCCCCCTCAGAGCCATATATGGTCTGCTTTCCGTGCTCTGGTGAACTTGACATCAGCTCCGCCTCCTGCTGCATTTTCTCTCGCTGCCGCTGCATATTCTGTGTTTATATGTTAATAAAACGTTCTAAAAAAAAAAAAAAACCATGGAGCTCTGGTCCAGCACACCAGAAGACCAGAAAATCTGCAGGGACTCGGGCAGCAACGTAAAACCCGAGTTTAATTCTCTCGTGAGTGACAACCTGAGGCATTTCCTCATTCAACTCAGCGGAGGGAGAGGAGGAGGAGGAGGGAGCGATCACTTGACTTTTGGCAAAAAAACAAAAGAAAACTCCAGATAAGGGATTAAGAAGGGGAATTTAATACATTTGTGTCACATATAAAACAGTCCTGCATCGCTTTGCATCGCTTTGAATGAGAACATGCGGATGCTCGCTGGCTGCGCGCTGGGACAGGTGGGGGCGTGGGTTAGGGGCCAAAAACTCCTGTTCTCTGATTGGTCCAGTCAAAAATCTACCGGAGAAATCCTTGTCTATGGGAGAAGTCCCAGACGGAGCAGTGAAGGGAAAATAGAATTGAGCGTAGGTGCGTAGGAAGGCAAGGGCCAGGCTACTACCACACCAAATTGTAGCTCAAAATTTGTAAAATTCACTTGGTTATAGCCTTTTTTGTGGGTTGGATTTGTGTTGCGGTCATCTTTATTTGGATTGACCCCAAATGTTAATGATTTGTAGAAGTCTCTCCAGAGTAAATGCACATTTTGCTAACAGACAACAAATGTTACTTCTCAGTGCTGCAGGTCATAACTTCTACTCAGCTACTGCTCTTCTCGTGTTTATTGTTGCTCCATCACAGCTACAAAGGCTCGCAGCTGAATCTCTGTGGTATGGATTAACTCGGAGTCAAGTCGTCTTTTCTTGTTTGGTGTCCAGCACATCTCGGCCCGTTTTTCTAACAGTCAAGGTTGTGCTGTAATTGTCCTGCAGTTCAGTCTTTGTAATGTTTTACGCAGTATAACATCTCTTAGCCCTGCAAAATGTAGAAACTTTCATTTTCATCAACCTCCTGTCCTATTTTTTATTATTATTATTCAAATTCTCATACTTTCTGTACCATTTTTAGAAACTGTTCTAATTTAATCTCTGCTTAGAGAAAGAGAAAATCCCTCCTAATCAAGGATTTACAGATTTCACACAGCCTCGTCCATGTCAGCAGATTATCCTCGCTCCTCCTCGACTCCTCCACACTTTCACAGCAGAGATCCTTTTCATGGGGTGTTGGCTAGTTCTGTTCAAGGAGACTGATCTTGTCCTTCATTCCATCTTTGCACACGAGAAGAGACATTTAAAACAATGTCTCGTTTGAATTAAAACATTAATAATTGTTGGAATGATGTTCAAAACAGCACCAATATGTTACAAAATGTCATTCAAAGAATGAAAAAGGAACTAAAGCCTTTTTTTATTTTTTTTTTATTTATTTTTTTTGACCTTCCTGCTGCCCTCGGGTCAAAATGACTCCTGGCGTCCTAGTGATAAAACCAGCTTCTTGGGGGGCTTTTTAACCCAATGGCAGCAGGAGGGTCAAACTAAAAATCATCTTATTCTGAAAATTATAGCTGTTTTGGTCAAACTTTTCAAGGAACGTTCTGCACAATCTCATACGATATTGTGAGGTCTCATGAATTGCGTTAACACTTGTTGGTGAAGATGACTCTCAGCTACTCCCACATCAAATTGTTGCTCAATATCTGTAAAATTGAGATATAGCCATTTGTGTGTTAACTAACGTTGATTTAGCTGTTGTAGCCATTTTAAATTCACTCCATGAACAAATCAATTGTAGATAGTTTATATATGTTTTTCTTAAATTTCCATTAAAATCCAACCATTGGTTAGTATTTTTACTAACAGGCAGCCAAGACTGATTTAATAGTTAATGGTAAAGTTAGATAGATTAAGCTTGTTGTCCTTGGTTACTCATGACCCAGGATAAATGTGATAGTCAGCCCATTTCCAAGGCTGGCGGGGAGTCAGATTCTGATAAGCTTGATTGTTGCCAGACATATATATA
>JBBPBX010018204.1:33157-45892 GCA_038048925.1 Garcialebias charrua | reverse complement strand
TGCACCGTTCAGTCTTTTTGTTTTGTTTATTAAAGTGATTATTATTTTACATTTGTGTCTCTGAGTCCTGTTTCGCCTGCATTCTGGGTCTGCGTCCTCCACCGGAACCGAATCCTGTCAGTATGACCCGGCCATCACGTAATCGCAGGACCCACAGGCGAAACAGCAAACCGGCTCAGCGTCTGACGGACGCGGCCCCAGGACTGGACGGGCTGACCGTGATCCACATGTACGGGGTTTGTGCGGAGAACGGCTGGGGGAACCACAGCTCGGAGACGGAGGTTCTCTCATCCCCGCTTCTGGTCGAGGAGGAAGAGCGGAAGCACGGAGGCGGCCGCGCAGCTTTTTGGCTGTCTCCCCCCTCCGTTCCAACACTCGGGTCGATGTGGTCTGACTCGGACGAGGAGGAGGACGAGGACCCAAATGGGTTTTGGATGGACCCGGTATCGGCTCACAGTCCACGTCACCGCTGGACAGAACGTGCGGACATTTCCGGGTTCCAGCCCCGCCCACCGTCAAACTCTCCACGCCGGCTGTCAGAAAAGCCGGGGAAATTTTCTTGGGGGGGGGCATGTGTCAGCCCATGCACTGACAGCGGTTCTGACAGGACTGAGGCGAGACTGGGGCAGAAGGAGGAGGTTGCTCGCCCATACGCTCCTGTTGCTGGGAGCCTGGAAGTCTGCAGCTCCAGTGTTTTGTGGGAGAGATTAATCGCCGCCGAAGGAATCATTTCCTCATATACTGGAGCTGATAACAAAGACGACTCGCTGGGGGCGTGGCAACTGTTCGAGCAGGCTTGGGAGGAGAGCTGTGTGTTACGCTCACTGCTCGCTCGCGTTCAGCCTGGTCCACCTCCTGCTGATCACAACTCGTCTTCATCAAGTCCTCTTCTGAGCCGTCCCACAGCAGCTGAACGTCCCACAGCTGCTGAACGTCAGAACTCACAGACAGCTGCAGCTCCCACCCATCCACCCACAGCTGAATATCTGAGCCCAGTAGCAGCTTCTCAGCCTGATGCACCTCCCAGCTCAGGTCCAGCAGCACCCAGACTGGTCCCTGTCCCAGCACCCAGACTGGTCCCTGTCCCAGCACCCAGACTGGTCCCTGTCCCAGCACCCAGACTGGTCCCGGTCCCAGCACCCAGACTGGTCCCGGTCCCAGCACCCAGACTGGTTCCTGCACCAAGGCTGGGTCTTGCACCCGGTCCATCGGATGCAGTATTTCTCATTGTCTCCACAGAAACTGGTCCAGATGTGATCCTGGGTGCTGAGGTCCTCTCTGCCGCTGGAGATCAGCAACCAGCCGCAAAGGACTCTGAACTGGCTGCTGCAGACCTCGACGCTTCGGCTGCTGCAGACCTCGACGCTTCGGCTGCTGCAGACCTCGACGCTTCGGCTGCTGCAGACCTCGACGCTTCGGTTGCTGCAGACCTCGACGCTTCGGCTGCTGCAGACCTCGACGCTTCGGCTGCTGCAGACCTCGACGCTTCGGCTGCTGCAGGTCTCGTCTTCTCAGAGGGTCCAGACGCCGAGGGTCCAGACGCCGTCTCTTCGCCTGCAGACTCGACGGTGGTCTCCTCGCCTGCGGCCTCGACGGCGCCCGACGACGTCTCGGAGGAGCCCGACGACGAGGGTCCAGACGACGACGTCTCGGAGGAGCCTGACGACGAGGGTCCAGACGACGACGTCTCGGAGGAGCCTGACGACGAGGGTCCAGACGACGACGTCTCGGAGGAGCCCGACGAAGAGGGTCCAGACGACGACGTCTCAGATGGGCCCGACGAGGGTCCAGACGACGACGTCTCAGCCGAGGGTCCTCACAAAGACGGGGGTCTCGAGGATCCTGACGACGAGGGTCTTGAAGACGTCTCGCCGTTCGACGTCCACGAGGGTCCCCACGACGAGGATCTCGATGACGGGGGTCCCGACAACGCAGACGACGACTGGGGACCGGCCGACCAAGTCCCTACTGTCGGGATCTTGTTTCCGGCCGACGATGGTGTTCCGGCCGACGATGGTGTTCCGGCCGACGATGGTGTTCCGGCCGACGATGGTGTTCCGGCCGACGAAGGTGTTCCGGCCGACGAAGGTGTTCCGGCCGACGAAGGTGTTCCGGCCGACGAAGGTGTTCCGGCCGACGAAGGTGTTCCGGCCGACGAAGGTGTTCCGGCCGACGAAGGTGTTCCGGCCGTTGCTGGGCGTTACTCCGGTCACCCGCCTAACGCATCGCCGCTCGATGGACGACCTCCTGAACCAGCTGATGGCGATGGGCGGCCTCCAGGTCAACCCCCGGATCTGGCTGGTGGTGATGGGCGTCCTCCTGGGCGTCCCCCGGATCTGGCTGGTGGTGATGGGCGTCCTCCTGGGCGTCCCCCGGATCTGGCTGGTGGTGATGGGCGTCCTCCTGGGCGTCCCCCGGATCTGGCCGGTGTTGGCCCGCCGTCCTGCCGGTTGCCTCCCTCCACCCGCCCTTGTTCTTTTGGGGGGTCCTTCTTGGGGGTGTCGGGTGCCACCCTTGAGGGGGGGGTTCTGTCATGATCTGCGCCTGTCAGGCTCTGCGCCTGTCATGTTTTTTCTGTTTTTGCTCACTCCTCAGTTCATGCCTCATCGCTAATCATTTTCACCTGTTGTCCATAGCTAATCACTTTCACCTGCCGCCTGCCAAGGTGCTCTGAGTTTTACTCACTATCCCTCAGTGTATAAAAGCCCTCTCATTTCATCTGTTCCTCGCCGGGTCATAAAATCAAATCAAATCCATTCCTCCCTGATGTCTGGTGGAGCCATCTATCATTCCCTCGTTTTGTAAGTGACTGCACCGTTCAGTCTTTTTGTTTTGTTTATTAAAGTGATTATTATTTTACATTTGTGTCTCTGAGTCCTGTTTCGCCTGCATTCTGGGTCTGCGTCCTCCACCGGAACCGAATCCTGTCATAATTACATGATATTCGGTAATAAAAAGAAAACTGTTGATGTTCCACTCAAAATTGAGGATGTTGAGATTTGTAGAGTGAGTGAGGTGAAGTTTTTGGGTGTTATCATTGATGACAAACTGACATGGAAACAACACATAAATTCTGTAAGAATAAAAATAGCTAAATCGATAGCAGTACTGTACAAAGTCAGAGACCTATTGAATGATAAAGCTCTGTATTTGTTGTATAACACAATCATTGTTCCACACTTAATCTATTGTATTGATGTTTGGGGGAATGCGTGTAAAACAATCACAAAGCCTATTTTTGTATTACAGAAAAGAGCTGTAAGAATTATCACTAGAAAACATTACCGTCATCCATCAAGTACATTATTTTATCAACTAAAGTTATTGAAGTTCCATGATTTGGTAGACTATAATATTTTATCAGTTATGTATAGAGCTCAAAATAATGCATTACCTTTAAATATCCAAATGCACTTTGTTAAAAGACAAAGTTGTTATAATCTTAAGGGGACAGAGTTGTTTGTAAAACCACAATTCAGAACTAGTTTGAAGGGACGTTCTACCTCAATCCAGGGAATTAGATTATGGAATGGCTTGGAGAATGTAGTTAAAAATGCCAAGTCAATGTTTACATTTAAGAAAATGATGAAAACAAATGTGTTAAAAAATATATATGAAATAGTGAAGTCGACATTTCGACAGTGTTCGAATGACCAGTCTCTCATGTGAAAAAGATTAAGATTTATTTGGATCAACACAGGTTACAGGTTAACAGAGTTACAGCATAAACAATCATTTGTGCACAAATTATTGTGAGCCATATTGAGCACCGACCTGTCCGACGCGCTGTTCTCAAAAAGTGCTGAAGATGTCTGGCTCTTCTTGGCAGCATAAAGTGCAGCTTTGGGCTTTTCTCGTTTCTCATTGGCTTAGGGCCTGATAAGGAGCCTTGGAGCTCCCTTGTTTATCTGTTTTACGGCCTTGGAGATTTTATGGCTGGTACAGAGGTCTACTCTGAAAACCAGCTCCTTTGTTCTGCATGTTTAAAATTGTCAGATCCATGTGTTTAGTGTATTATCTTTAATGTAAATTCATGTAATTAATGTCCAGTTACACTAATTGATGACCAAGTGTGTGTGTTTGTTTTATAAGTGCTCAGCCTTAGTTTAAGAAAAGCCTGTGTCGGCCAAAGCAAACACAAAGTGCCTTTGTGCTCCCAAGAGCTGTTAACCCTCTCTTTGCTGGATCTAAAAGTGTGCATTATAATGTTGTTTAATTGCATAAACATTAGTGAAACAGCTGGACATACCTTGATTATAGAACACATATTTATTGATTATATAACAGGTGTGTATTTGACCATCTAAGCGTGTGTATTTTCCTTCAAATAGCGTAATGTATATTGTATTAGTTAGAAAATTAGAAAGAGTTAGTCATTTTGTACTGTTGGTTGAAGATTATTATTGTTTAATCTGATTGTTGGAAAAAGTTGGTTGAAGATTATTATTGTTTACATGGTTGATTATTGTTGTTTAATCTGATTGTTGGAAGTAAGGGGCAGATATAATAAGATTTATTCTTCTTTCTGCTACCTTTCATTTTTTTTTATTTTGTACACTATCATTTATGAGATTGTCTTGTATTGTTTCTTTTGTAAAAAAAATGAACAAATTTAATAAACATAAACATAAACATTTATAACGTAAATGGAAGCTAAACACAAGACCAGTCCGCCTCTGACATGAATAAAAAATCGAATCTCATCTCAAATGTTTTCTCCGGGACATATTTACGTACACTAGAAGTCCCAGAGAAGGGTCATTTAACATTTCTACCTTTGGAACCCAGAGACGGGTCGAGTGACCTGAAGGATTTTAGCTAACATCCTATAATGAGCTGTTAACAGGCGCTTTTGTTTTGTAAATAAGGCCATTACTGGCGCACCACAGGAGGGGGCACGCTTAACACTAATTTGACTAAGGCTGCGCTTTTTTGCGCAAGTGAACTTGGCTTCTAAATCCCCCGGTCCCTTTCAGTGGGCTATATATGTTGGTCCGTCACTTGACCTCAGGTCATGTGACCTATGTCGGTCCGTCAGTTTACCTCAGGTCATGTGACCTGTGTCGGTCCGTCAGTTGACTTCATGTCGTGTGACCTGTGTCGTTTTGTCAGTTGACCTCAGGTCATAAGACCTGTGTTGGTCCGTCACTTGACCTCAGGTCCTGTGACCTGTGTCGGTCCGTCAGTTGACCTCAGGTCATGTGACCTATGTCGGTCCATCAGTTGACCTCTGGTCATGTGACCTGTGTCGGTCCGTCAGTTGACTTCATGTCGTGTGACCTGTCGTTTTGTCAGTTGACCTCAGGTCATGTGACCTGTGTTGGTTCGTCACTTGACCTCAGGTCATGTGACCTGTGTCGGTCCGTCAGTTGACCTCAGGTCATGTGACCTATGTCGGTCCGTCAGTTGACCTCATGTCGTGTGACCTGTGTCGGTCCGTCAGTTGACCTCAGGTCATGTGACCTGTGTCGGTCCGTCAGTTGACTTCATGTCATGTGACCTGTGTCATTGTGTTAGTTGGACTCAGGTCATGTGACCTGTGTTGGTACGTCAGTTGACCTCATGCCGTGTGACCTGTGTCAGTCCATCAGTTGACTTCATGTCATGTGACCTGTGTCGTTGTGTCAGTTGACCTTAGGTCATGCGACCTATGACCTGTGACCAGCTTCTACCCTGAGGCTGTTAGACTCATGAATAAATAAAAATAAAATAAAAAATAAACACTGCAAAATATCACATGATGCTGATGCTGATCTGTTTTCTTGTTGCTGTGTTCATCTGTGTTCATCTGTGACCATCTGCTCATACAAACTCATGTTCGTGCTGCTGTTTATTTCCACTATATTAGGCTTAGTGTATTACTAGTTGATGTTTTTCTTAGTTAATTCTAGATGTTATTACTGTTTTTCTCTTGCATTTGTTGTTGGATGTAACTGGGACCCCGTGTACATAATCTCGTTTTCATCACATGTACCACATGCGGTGCAAATGACAATAAAGACTCTCTGACTCTGACTCTCTGACTCTGACTATGTTGGTACGTCAGTTGACCTCATGCCGTGTGACCTGTGTCGGTCCGTCAGTTGACCTCAGGTCATGTGACCTATGTCAGTCCGTCAGTTGACCTCATGTCATGTGACCTATGTCGGTCCGTCAGTTGACTTCATGTCGTGTGACCTATGTCGGTCCGTCAGTTGACCTCAGGTCATGTGACCTGTGTCGGTCCGTCAGTTGACCTCATGTCGTGTGACCTATGTCGGTCCGTCAGTTGACTTCATGTCGTGTGACCTATGTCGGTCCGTCAGTTGACCTCAGGTCATGTGACCTGTGTCGGTCCGTCAGTTGACCTCAGGTCATGTGACCTGTGTCGGTCCGTCAGTTGACCTCATGTCGTGTGACCTATGTCGGTCCGTCAGTTGACTTCATGTCATGTGACCTGTGTCGGTCCGTCAGGTGACGGACAACAATAGGTCAAGCATGTTTTAGAACACAGCAATGGGCCACCTGCATGTGCCGGCACGCACCGTATATACATGTGCCAAGGACAAGGAGAGAGACAGTACTTGTAAGCAAAATAATTTATTTGACAGAACATCAAAGTTACAGGATAGTCAGCACAGCAGAATAAGACAATTTTATGCATAAAATTGTTCTGGAGCAGACAAAGCTTTCCGTTCAGTGGATGTCCCAAAATGTTCAACTGTGAGATAACTTCAGGGTCTGTTATGTGTGAATTCAGGTCAGGGCCTCTCTTCTGACTAAGGGGGGAAGTGCAAGCAGAGTCTTACTTACCTGGTGGAAACATTGGAATGCAGTCTGTGCAGTTTGGTGTGGTGGGGGTGTCTGAGTTGTGTGCACGCATATTTATAACAAAAGGCAGTTAATGGCCCACTAATGGTTGGTTTGGACTAAGGGTCTTTTGACCCTCTTTCAGGACTTCTGGGGGGAGGTCGAAAATCCTGGGACTTCTAGTGTTAAAGCCTTATAATTACACTCTGTAAGCAGAAAAATATACACAGATTGGTTTTGAAGCTATTTATAACATACCGTAAACAGAAATACATCCACAAGCTAATAGAAGCTATGCTAATAAAATATCATTTTTATAAAAAAAATCTCAAACATCTAATAAAGGTACTCACTTGTAAACGTCCACACTGTGATTCCATTCCATTCTGTAAGTTTCAGAAAAATCCGCTGAGTGGTTCTTGACTTATCTTGCTAAAAATCAGCCAACAAACAATGCTAACATAAGCTACATCCAGCCCAGGAGGCAGACAGAATCAGTCCGAGCAGAGGAGCTTTTTTTCGGACACATGAGCTGGAAACGGTCTTCTTCTTCTTCTTCTTCTTGGGTCGGTGTACTCCTCTGGAAGTGGTACTGCATTGTGCCCCTTGTGGCCGAAAGTGGTACTGCACCATTTTCTGCCAAACTGAAAAAGGCTCATTACTGAGTCAAAAATTTGTCTAAAAATATGGGGGGAAAAATCCATAAATAGGTCGCACTGGTGTATAGGTCGCAGGCCTTGAAAAAAACCATAAAAATGTGCGACCTATAATCCGAAAAATACGGTACTCGTCAACAAACAATTCAAGGCTCTGTCTCCCCGTCCAGTTTTGTTGAAGTAATGAAAAAAATATTGGTTATTAAATTTTAGTACTTTTTAAAATGATCTTACATTTAATTATATAGTTTTTATTTAAATAAATATGGACTTACCAAAGCTTTATCATAATACTCACGCACAAGTTTTAGAGTTTTTCAGCAGCAGCTCATTGCACCTCCGCACCTTGCAGAACCGGAAGGAACCCCAGTGATTAGTATTTGAAAAGAGACCTGCAGCCTGTCTTTTCTCCATTTGTGCTCTGCCCTCCTGCACTGCTGCCTTTAACAGCCTTGGTGACAGTAAGTTTCACTTTTGAAAAAAAAAAAAAAATTCCAGAGAGACACACTGGAGCCTGAAACTTTTAGAGACATGCTTGACACTCCGAAGCCTACACACTTCACAGAGAACTGACGGAGGAGAAGAAACTGCACTTGACCTCAGAGAGGAGAGAGAAGAACTTTTAGCAGAAGATTTTTTTAGCAAACGAGGAGCATCCTTTCTGCAGACGTTCAAGAACACCTGCACTTCCGAAGAAATAACTGGTGAAATGCAGAAACATCATTATAGCAGACCTCTGCTCCAGGAAAATTACCACACAGAAATGTTGTCCAACTGAAGAGCCCCATAATGTCCAAAAAAACAGTCACACATTCTGGATGAAATGTCCCTAAACTCATGCGTCCCACCAAAACAAAATCTAAAAAAACATACAGCAATATGTATGAGAGAAGTGTCAATCATCCCACATCACATCATCATATAAACATTATAAAAATTATCATGTCTCATATATATCCCACAAAGTGAGCCATCTGCCTGTCAAGTATAATGGCCTAACTATGGGGTTGGATTTATGACTCTCTGCAAGACTGCACTTAGGCAGTAAGGCCTGCACATTCACATGTGAGGTGGCAATGGCCATGGGCTCGTGGTCTTGTACTTTACATGTGGGTAAAATAAACCTGAAATGGATGATGAGTGCTCCTCCTCTCCCTGCTTCAGATATAGAACATAATCTAACATGTCTCACTGGACCATATCACTTAACATGTAAGGAAAAAAGATACAGTGCATAAAAAAGCCTTTCTGCATGATGCAGCCAGCCAAATAAACTCTATTCCTTGATGGATATTGAATCTCTGGGAGACTCTTTTTAGAGTTGCTGGTCCCATTTAACCCAGTCAGAACTGGGTCATAATTTCATTATAATCCCGTCTCGGAGCATATCAAAAACCCAGGGTCAGTCTAGATAAAAAAAAAATACTAACAATATACAGTATACAGTACTAGAAAAGATGAATAAGAAACATATCTGAAAAACATGTATATTATTATGCAATAAATATTCAATAATTTAGTTTAATAGTTTTATGATTTTCCTTATTTTCTTATTTTTAGTGTTTGAAACACCATTTTCATATATTTTGTATGATGTGTCCTCTTTTTCTGTTGTATGAGCACAACTCTATTATAATTTGGGCCACTGTATCAACAGATTTCTGAGTTTAAAATAAATAAATAACTTTGATGTGTTGCATTCTTTATGCAACTTTGATTTGAAATACACTGCTTTTTTAGGTTTATCTGACCCATTAGGCATATTTGCACAAAGTACTGGTATCCCTATTGATATTGTCAATACTAGCATGAAAATTTGTCCCATATCGGTATCGGACCAGAAATCCTGATATCGAACAACACTGTTAGATAGATAGTTCTTACCATACGTTACAAACTATTTTCAGTCCCTCGGTTTCTCCACTAGTGTTTGCTCCACCCTCCTCCATTGCTGTTCTTTGAAATTCAGTGAAAAGCAGCAGCCGGAAACTCTGTTGACTTCTGGGTTCTTTTCACATGTGTTACAGCGTTACAGTCTTACAGACTTGTGTTACTTATTGAAATAAAACTACAAAATAGTTGCGCCAGTCCGGAGGTTTTTATTTTTTCATTTTATTGGTTGGTTCCCACTCCCGTCTGCTCCCATTAACTTTTTGTCCCATCCCAACCCAATCACGTGAGTAATAATAAAGTTGACTCCAGTCCCACGGGATCTTGTGATCCTTGGGACTCTCGAAAAAAATGTAATCTCATTTTATTTATTTTTATTCTGTCTTTAACTTTCAAAATCAAAGTCAAAGTCAACTTTATTGTCAGAACTGCAATATGTACAGGACATACACAGGATTGAAATTGCGTTTTCTCTCAGTCCCTCGGTGCAACAGTAACCATCTAAACACTAAACACTAAAACATTTAATAAACATAAGCATAAAATAGTAAAAGTGTAACACTGTCCTGAGTTTTTTCATAGTAGTATAAAAGTATGAAAATTTACACCAACACTGAAACACCAAACACCCCTAAAACACCAAACACCCAATGAACATAAGCATAAAATGAAATAATAAAAGTGTAATACTGTCCTGAGTTTTTGCATAGTAGTATAAAAAGTATAAAAAGTATATCTATAAAATAAACTGAAGGTTCTAGCATTGACATTTGCAAAGAGTGGCACAGCAGCATATGAGTTAATGTACACAGTATATGTATGAGGTAGTTGATGTTGGTATAGAGGCAAAGTGGCATATGCAGTAAGGCACATAAGGCACATTTGGCATCCTTAGATAAGGCTAGTCAGAGAATGCTGTATATGTATCAGCAGTAGTGTAGATATAAAAGTAGTGTAAATGTAAACAGTAGTAATAAATGTAAAACAGTAGTAATAAATGTAAACCGTATTAATAAATGTAAACAGTGAATGTAAACAGTAGTATGACTATAGGCAGTAATGTAATACAAACATTAGTGCAAATATGAGAAGTAGTGCAAACTGAATGAGCACATGACCGAGAGTTTAGTGAATAACCCGTTTGATGACACAGGGTCCAGTGTTAAAAACTTTGTGTTGAGTGGTAATGTGTGAGAAAGTTTTTTGTGTTAAGGCAGTTCAAATGGGAGGGGAGGCAGAGCAGGCAGAGTGTTTAGCATTCTGACTGCCTGATGAACAGAGCTGTCTCTCAGTCTGCTGGTTCGAGCCTGGAGACTCCTCAGTCTCCTCCCTGATGGCAGCAGTCTAAAGCGGCTGTGTAGTGGGTGTGTGGGATCACCTGCCATGCAGAGGGCTTTCCGAGTGAGGCGTTTGCTGTGTAAGTCCTGCAGTGAGGGCAAGGAGGTGCAAAAAAATACTAAAGCATGCAATAAAAGGTACTAAAAAAATTAAGTACCTACAAATGAAAAAGTGATATTTACAAGGTCCTACAAACATAGTAAAAAACAACATAGTAGAATTTCAACAGATGTATTTAAATTAATAAGTATTTCAAGGTTGTAATATAAGCTATACAGGGAACCCTCAACTTACGGCACCCCCAACCTACGGTAACTCGGACTTACGAACGCACTGTAAAAAAAATTTATATATATTTTTTTAAATAAATGAATACATGTACAGTACTGTACAGTCACCAAGCACTTAGCCTATCCTAACACAGTTTTTAAAGATGAAGGAGTGAGTTGAATTGTCTCCCTTTCACATAAAGTGAAAGTAGCTCCCTTTATGTGAATGGAGCCTGCTGGGGAGGAGGGAGACAATTCAACTCACTCCTTAACTGTGTTAGGATAGGCTAAGTGCTTGGTGACTGTACAGTACTGTACATTTATCTATTTATAAATAATTAAAAAATATATATATATATTTAATAAATAGATGAATGTACAGTACTGTACAGTCACCAAGCACTTAGCATATCCTAACACAGTTTTTAAAGATGAAGGAGTGAGTTGAATTGTGTAGTGGGCATGACTGTGCCCGCTCTGATACACCTTTGTATTTTGAACTGTTCCAGAGGTGACCTTTACTGACCTCTCAGTAAAGCAAGACATTTAATACAAATTATTCCATTAGTTGTAACCTGAGAATATAGTCACCAAAAGAGACTATTTCTATCTTTGATTTTATTCTAATGTAATCAAAAGAATAACTTTTGTCATTTTCATGATTCAAAGTTGTCATTTTGGGCACTGTACAAAAACATTCATAGACTTCAGTAAATGTCCATTAGTAAAAGTTGTCTATCTAAAGAAGCCAGCTGATTGTGTTGAATCTTCACAAATCTTCACTTTGACTCAACATAACACCCTGAACAGCAAGTTGGTGACAGTGGAAAGGAACAACTTCCTTATAACAGGCAGAGACCTCCAGCAGAACCAGGATCGTGGTCAGGACGAACAGCCATCTACCTCGACTGACTGAGGTTAGAGAGGACAGGAAAGAGACACAGACAAACACGGAAAGTTTGGATAGGTGAAGTTTCTATAAAAAGTCCTACCAGTGGCTAGAGAGGGCTGGACTGAAGGACAGCATAGCCACAAGAATCATGACAGCACAAAAGCAATAGTCTGACAAGCCCCAAGATCCAGGCTGTGCAAAGATATACTTGAGACAGTCCAACACAAAATAGCAGGACAGTCTCTTTAATCTGTAATCAGGTCTCTCTTGTAAATGAGTCCTCGAGGCTCAATGGGATTAACTTGCCTAATTAAAGGTTTAATGAATGAAATGTAACAAACACATTTTAAAGCTTTCATGATATATCCTTATGTTGCACTGATCTGAGGAGAAAGTACTGATGCCCACTCTGGTGTATGCTTTAATGACCCTGTAAACCTCTCTGACATTCTGAGGAGGCATGCCGAGGCCAGTGCATACACCACCCACTGTACAGTTGGACGATGTCATAAATGTACAAAGTATATGTCCCTTCAATAAAAAATCAGCCATGAAGACCTGTCGTGCTTTGGGTTCATACATCAGGAACTGGCTGAACTAACATGTATTTGAAAAGAAAGCAGGAGGACACCACGTGTCTAAAGTCCAGTTTCCCTGTAATTAGATCTGATACCTACAGCAACAACTGTGTTCATCAGCTCCATGCATGTTCTCAAGTTCCTAATACCCTGAAATCTAAAAGACAAACTTGCTGCCACTGAGAAAGAGAGACATCATGCCTAACAGAAATATGACCTCAATCCAAAAAAGTTGGGACATTGTGTAAAATGCAAGCAAAACCGGAATGCAATAATTTGAACATCTCATGAACTCATATTAATTCATAATGGAACACAGCAAG
>JBBPBX010018204.1:0-27047 GCA_038048925.1 Garcialebias charrua | reverse complement strand
GACAACTCTATTCAAAATGGCAGCCAGAGACAACTGACCAAAGAACACACATTAACATGAAACTGAGCCAATAAACAAAAATCTGTAAATACACTGCAGTCAAACAACCAAAACAGAAAATGGAAAGAAGAAGAAGAAGAGGGAAAGGTAAAAGCAGGACGTGTAACTACTGAAGGTGACAATTCCAGATAGACTGCAGGTGTGCTGATTACAAACAGAAATCATGTGTGATTGTGAACGTATGTCGACCCATCAGTGAGTGTTGGTTTTTATTACCAGAACGGGGAGCAACACTTTGATGGTTTGTCTGGACAATTAGCAAAATATCCCTTAAATAACTGAACAGATTTTCACGAGACTTTTTGAAAACATTAATTAGATGGACGATAGCAACTCGTTTGATTTGGGCAACAACTCTATTCAAAATGGCCGCCAGAGACAACGGACCAAAGAACGCACAAAATTGGCAACGACTTGGCCACTTTAACAGTTGATGAGCCAAAACTTTAGCGTAGTAGTAGCAGCTGAGAGTCGTTCACAACACATACTAACAGACCGTATGCGACGACATCGTGCATGTCAAGGTTCGACCATAAGTACCACACGTAACGCACAAAATTGGCAACGACTTGGCCACTTTAACAGTTGATGAGCCAAAACTTTAGCGTAGTAGTAGCAGCTGAGAGTCGTTCACAACACATACTAACAGACCGTATGCGACGACATCGTGCATGTCAAGGTTCGACCATAAGTACCACACGTTGATTTCAGTCCAAAACTCATTCCTGGGACGAGTTCATAGCATCAGATTATGAAAAAGGAGTCAAAGGAGGTTAAAATGACACCATTCTGTATTAGTCGGTTTATTTACCGACCAGTTGCTCGTCTAAATTTAGCCGTCTTACACATCCGCAGACCAGGGTTTGATGAGTGGACATCATCACAGCACCTTTCAGCAAACACGAAGAGAGGATGAGTTCACTGACATGTATTAGCCTAAATAAGACTCCTCCATACTGTAAACTGAGCACTCATGGTCATGTCTTAAGATACCAAAACTTGTAACACCAACCAACAATGGAAATTTTGAAACAAACAATAACAAATTTTGTGTATGGATGTTTTTTAAAATTGATTCTAAATCAGGTATAAATAATTTAAAACACTTGGAGAGCACAGCTTTGCTTGGAGAAACCAATGACATATAAATACTCATAGCTGATTTAAATGCTGCATATAGAACTTTAGTAATAACTACTGAATTACATACAGGGATGTTCTGAAGCCAACACCTAGTGGTCATTAGTGGTATTGCACCAACCAAATTTTGGATGTTTGTTTTTCTGTTCCGTTAGCAAAATATATCATAAGCCAATGGATGAATTTAGCAGAAAGTAAAAGGAGGATTTACTGCTAAAAGTGATTGATATTTGAAGTCAACTCGTTTCAAGATGGCTGCCACAGCCAACTCACCTTCAAATGCAACAAACCGGCTACGACGGCCATTTTTACAGATTTTCTTAAAATTTAATTTAATTTTACAGATATTGATGCAAAATATTTCATGATATGAGTCATTCCAACATATTCTGAGCACAAACAGTTCATTTTAAGAGACAAAAGCATTGTTAAAGTTTCCAGTGGTTCCCAACCCTGTTCCTTGAGGAACACCATCCTGCATGTTTTCGTTGTTTCCCTGCTCCACCTGATTCAGTGATTTAATTACTTCCTCTCGTTCTCCAGAAGCCTGTTAATCACCCATTTATTAAAATTAGTGTCTTAGCAGGAAACAACTTAAATATGCAGAATGGTGTTCCTCAAGGACCATTGTTGGGAACCCCTGAGTTAAACTGAACTGTTCAAGTTAAATCTAACTAATTCACATTTAGCATTACAGAAGCAAAAAGCTCAAATTAACAAGACAGTGGATTAAAGCTAAATTCAGCAAAATTTCCGTTTAAGGGTTAAATTACCAAAACTGAAGCCAAAAGATAAAATGTTGGTAAAACTAAACCTAAACTTACAGTAGCTAAACCATAGTGGTAAGCTTATTTTTTTAATAATTATACACCTGTGTCCCTATTTTGTCAATTTTCTAAAATACTAGAAAAAGTGTTTAGTACAAGGTTGGATAATTTTATTGAAAAGCAAAACATTCTGACAGATTGTCAATATCGCTTTAGAGAAAACATATCAACTTCAATGGCACTGATGGTGTTAACAGAAGAAATCACAGACAGTATGGATAAAAGGAAATTTGCAATTGGTGTATGTTTAGATCTAAAAAAAGCCTTCGATAACATCGATCATGACATCTTACAAAAAAAACTGGAAAGATATGGAATTAGAGGGGTGGCATTAAACTGGCTTAGAAGCTACATTGGACAAAGGAAACAATTTGTAGAATTAGATACCGATAATCAGAAATCAGATTTACTAAATTTAACTAGTGGGGTTCCGCAGGGATCAGTGTTGGGACCCAAATTATTCAATTTGTATATAAATGACATAATCAGTGTTGGGACCCAAATTATTCAGTTTGTATATAAATGACATAATCAAAGTATCAAACCTTATAAAATACTTCATATTTGCAGATGATACAAGTATCTTCTGTACTGAAGAAAACATTCAACAACTTTCAGAGGTGGCCAATACAGAAATGAAAAAAACTACAACAATGCTTCAAAAACAATAAATTATCACTTAATTTAGATAAAACTAAATTCATGATATGCGGAAACTGTAAAAAACAAGAAAATAATGTAAGTAAAATAACAATTGACAATGTTGATTTATAACAAGTCCATGAAATAAATGTTTTGGGTGTCATATTAGATGATAAGTTTAGTTGGAAACCACAGATCTGCCTAGTAAAATCCAAAATAGCCAAAAGTGTTGCTGTTCTGAGAGGAATCAGTTTTGTCCTGGACTACAAATCTTTGTTTATTCTGTATAACACACTCATTGTACCACATTCGACATATTGTGTGGAAGCAGGGGGAATACATACAAAACAAATTTACATTCGTTATACGTCATACAAACAAACAAAAAAATCAGAATCAAAACTACATAAAGTGGGATATTGGGATCACACAAACCAATTATTTTTTAAATCAAATATACTGAAATGCTGGGACCTTGTAACATTTAAAACTGTACAATTCATGTTTAAGGTCTGAAATCATCAACTTTTTCATTCATTCATTCAACCTTTATTTATACAGGCTAGCCTCGTTGAGTCACGGGGACTCATTTTCACCTTCCACCCAATATACAGAAAATGTTTTGTGACAGAGAGGGGGGGGGGTTCTAATTTAAGAGGTGAATTTAAAAAACAATGTATTAGAACAACCAGGAAGAGTTTTTGTTTGTCGGTGTGTGGAGTAAATGTATGGAATGGATTGAATGATGAATTAAAAAAAAGTACAAATATAAACCAGCTTAAAAACGATTTAAAAAGGAGCTTATTGCAAAATATGTTCTATAAGATGATTGTTTTAAAGTCTATAAATGCTATTGATGATATAAAATAATTATATATCTTTAAATATCATGTAAAGTGGAAACAAGTTGTCTCGTTTTGGTATTTTGACAGTTAATTGATTATAAATTGATGAGTATGAAAGGGTCAGGAAATTTTAAGATATTGCATCTTCTACCTACTCCTTTTCGAACAGAAAACATAAAATTTGCATGTCACTTGGGCATAATTATTTGTATTAACTTTTATTTTTTTAGTTTGTGTTATCCTATTTTTTTTTCTTTCTTGATCGTCTTTTCTGTCTGTTCAAAAGAAATAAAAGAAAGAAAGAAATAGCTAAAAATGAAAATTCAGAAAAAACAGTTGCTCAAAGCTAATTGATGCTAAACCACAGTCAAAAGCTATTTGTAGCAAAACCTTAGCCAAAAAAAAAAAAAGTTTAAACTTTAAAATACTGGCATTCAAGGAATGGGGTTGTATGAATTTAGATTATGAACGGTACTTTTTATATTTTGATTTTGTTTATTAGTTTTTTTCCCAATAACCCTGTGAGTTACCATATTTGTTCATGTTAAGCTTATTAATACTTGTTTAACAAATTAATTAATTTGCTATCTTTAAATTAAAATTTTTGTGTTCTTGTATGGACAATCCACAGCCACCTCTTCTGGCTCTTCTACTCCGAGGTCTTCCCAGACCAGCTGGGAGACAGTCTCCGCACGTCCCGTGTCTTTCCCGGGGTGTCCTCTCAGATGGACACGTCCAGAACAACTCCCTAAGGAGGGAAGCTCCATCCCACTCAATATTTTTCAGGGAACATGGTCGAGTTCCTTCTCCAAGTCCACAACACACATGTAGACCAGTTGGGCAAACGTTCATGCCCCCTCGAGGGCCCTCGTGAGGGTAAGGAGCTGGTCCAGCGTTCTGTTGTTCCTCCATAAGTGGATCAGTGGTGGAAGTGGTCTCCAGCTACAAATGCCTGGGTGTACACATGAATGATAACCTCAGCTGGAGCAACAACACCACCAGCCTGATCAAGAAAGGTCATCAGAGACTCTACTTCCTCAGACGGCTGAGACGAGCTGGTCTGAGCAGCCCAGTTCTCACCTCGTTCTACAGGTGTGCAGTGGAGAGCATCCTGTGCTCCAGCATCAACGTGTGGCATGGAGGCTGCACAGTTGAAGAGAGGAAAGCTCTACAGAGAGTGGTGAAGGCTGCACAGAAGTCTGTTGGAGTCAGTCTCCCCACCATCACAGACATTTACACCTCCAGATGCAGGAAAAGAGCCACCTGCATCATGAAAGACCTCACTCACCCAGCACACTCACTCTTTGCCCCACTCCCCTCAGGACGGAGGTTGAGGAGCATCAAATGTAGAACCACTAGACTGAGGAACAGCTTCTACCCTGAGGCTGTTAGACTCATGAATAAATAAATAATAAGAATAAACACTGCAAAATATCACATCATGCTGATGCTGATCTGTTTTCTTGTTGCTGTGTTCATCTGTGACCATCTGCTCATACAGACTCATGTTCGTGCTGCTGTTTATAATGATGTTTTTCTATTACATTAGGGCTTAGTGTATTACTAGTTGATGTTTTTTTCTTAGTTAATCCTAGATGTTATTACTGTTTTTCTCTTGCATTTGTTGTTGGATGTAACTGGGACCCTGTGTACATAATCTCGTTTTCATCACATGTACCACATGCGGTGCAAATGACAATAAAGACTCTCTGACTCTCTCTGAATCTGAGGGTCCACCATCGATTGGACTCTTTTCTCCAGCACCCCTGAACAGACCTTAGCAAAGAGACTGATGTGATTGGATCACACCCTCTGGTTCCTCCTTTTGAAGAGGGGAACCATTTTACTGTGTTCTCCTCTTCTTGGACTTCATTAACTTTTAGGTTCTAGAGTTGCTCTGTTACTTTCATTCTGAGATTTTGCTTTTGGAAACTTTGAATTCCTTTTTTTCTGGATGTAAATCACATTTTTTGGACGGTTGTTTCCTCTGGTATCAGACGCTGTGCAGCTGGAAGAATTTTTACTGACTTTTTTTAGTTTTGAACATTTTCCGATCCAACCTGCCGATATTTCCGATCCAGCTTCAAAGAGCACTTGTGTTCCATCATATTCTGTGACTGCTGTCTTAACATTGTGTGAGTTAAACCCAATGAAGACACTCTGGGCCTCACAACAGGAAACACCCAAACATTAACAGCGCACAATAGGCAGGTCTATATCACAGACGCCCTTCTCACTCATGGTGCAGCTGGAAAACTAAAAAACTGCTAAGCATTATGGGAAAGACAACACAGTCCCCTCCCCTTAACCGCTACGGGAGTGAATTTTCTTGTCTTTCCCATAATGCTTAGCGTATTTTTAGTTTTCCAGCTGCACCATGAGTGAGAAGGACGTCTGATATAGACCTGCCTCTTGTGTGCTGTTAAAGTTTCGTTATGTAGATCGGTGCATCCCTACTGATTAACATTTCAAAAGCTCAAATAATATCTCAGCTACAGCCCCAAATTTTAAATGAGTTGAAAAGGAGGCCCCACGGATGCATTCCTGTCTCCTTGCCGGCTGTGACCACTGAGATCCTGGAACTAGCAGGAAACACGGCTCGTGACGGTAGAAGGACCAGGATCGTCCCCAGGCACTGACTGTCCACAGTGACGAGGAGATCGGCAGGTTGCTGCTGGGAGTGGCGGCCATCGCTCTGGGAGGAGTTCTGCCTTGTGTTCTGGCGGTCCTGCTGCCCAGGAGGACCGAGAAGCCTGCTGGGTCTGGGTGGACGGATCGGACACTTAAGATCTGCTGTGGGACGGACCTTTACAAGAGATCCTTCCTGCCCACAGCCATCAGTATAGACCATCTCTTAATGAAACAAATATAACGAATTACATTTCATTTCCCTTTGGGATTAATGAAGTAATTTTGAATTGAATTTGATTCAGCTCAGCCGTGAATACGTTTCGCTCCACTGTTTAACCAGTTAGATGTTCGGTTTCTAATTCACCCTCCACTCAGAGCTCAGCTGATCCCTTCAGGTTTAACACACACAGACACTTACATGTTTATCGCTGCCATGCAGTTACACTGACAGATCCACAGCAGACAGTTCGGCTGCTGAAGCTTCAGTTTGTTTTCAGCTGAACCCGTCTGCGAAGAGCTTTCCGTCACAGAGACCCACCGACTCACAACCTCCATCTTGGCGTTGATTTCCCCAGAGGTCCACCCTTTTTATTCCCGCTCTCTCGCTTCCATGTAAAAGCACTAGACGGGATTTCTTTAAACGCGCAGCTCTCTGCAATTTCACACAAAAATTATTTTACAGGCGTATCAAAGATGCTGTTTTGCATGAAAAGCCGCCTTCCTCCGAGAGGTGACGAGGTCGACTCCGGTACTTTATGTTTCGGGTACAGGCGGGACTATTACGGCTCATCGGTTCTGGTGATAAAGCAGCTGCAGTTTGGTATTTTTAGCAGGATGATTCACTCAAAAAACGAGAGCTCGGTGTGGTAAATACTGACCCCGGCCTCAAGAGACTCATCGCCGTTATGAAATTTGTCTTTAAATACCACTCGGCTGACTGCCGGCGTTCGAAATGAGCTCTTCCGTATTTTTTTCCTGTCTCTTCTGCCAGTTTGTTTCCATCTGAAGACACGGAAAGATGCAAAGTAGTTAAAGGTAGAAAGTCTTGTTTATATTTAAGAGACCTGAACAGAAAATATTGTTTTCCAGCTAAACAAGAAGCTATATCATTCATAATAGTGGCAGTATTATGGCATGGGCCTGTTTTGAGATCTAAAAATTGAAATATTGCATATAGTGAAAAAAAATTACAGACACCTGTTTGAAGAGAGAGTATAAGCACTAAAAACACCCTAATCTGCTAATATAGTTTATAAAACATGACCGTGACAGTATCATGGTATGGGCTTCTTTTGCACTCAAAGACCGAGTTTCTAATTCTACTAGAGAACTGTAAAATAAAAATGTTAAAAGGAACAGTCTTGTGTTTAACCAAAGCACCAAACTCATCTAATTTTTAAAACATGGCGGTGGCAGTATTATGGTATGGGCTTCTTTTGCACTCTAAGACCAAAGACTGAGTTTCTAGAGAACTGTAAAATAAAAATGTTAAAAGGCACAGTCTTGTGTTTAACAAAAGCACCAAACTCTTCTAATTTTTTTAAAACATGGTGGTGGCATTATTATGGCACGGGACTGTTTTGGGGATCTTTAAAACCAAAATGGCGCATTTTGAGTTGCACCAGAGTACAGTGAAAAGAAAATTTCAGTGCACCCGTTTCGGACGAGCTGTGTGCAAAAAAAACAAATTATTTTGTTTGTCCTATCTACTGTATAAAGCACGATGGTGGCATCATTATGGTATGTGTAATAGGAAATGCAGTGGTGGGCACAGCTAACCAAAATATCCTTGCTAACCTATATTCTGCTAACTAAAAAAAAGGTTAATTCAGTTCATTTAAATTGTGCCAAGTCATAACAAAGTCATCTCAGGGCACTGAACAAATACATTCACATACATACAAACTTCACTTAGTGAAAGTTCTCTATCTGATCAAAAACAAAGGAGACAGTGGAAAGGAAAAACTCCCTTTAAACAGGAAGAAACCTCCAGCAGAACCAGGCTCAGCACAAGCGCGGCCATCTGCTTCGACCGGCTGGACTTCACCAAGGCTAAACCGCCCAGACGACTCAGTCAGGCAGCATCGCACATCTTCCTCTCCTTCCAGGTGAAGCTGCGTCGACCAATCGCGTCTGGTCACGTGTACACGGTCAACCAATAGCACGCCTTACAGACTCTTTGAGACACGCCCACAACAGACAGGACCAAGCTTGTGATTTTGTTTGTGCACACGTGGGCAAAACCCAACTAAGCAGAAGCTAAGTCCAGTAACGGTTTCCAAAGTTAGCAAAAATGCTAATCCACAATTTTTTTTTAACTACAAGGCGCACCGGATCTTAAGGTGCAACATCAATGAACGGATCTGTTTTCATACATAAGGGTCAGTGTTGATTTTTGAGAAAATAATTAGCCTTATAGTCCGAAAAATATGGTAATTGTTATGTCTTTTCCAAACTGTTAAATGCTGTACAGGTAGTCCTCGACTTACGACGTTTTGCGGTTACGAACGCCCTCCCATTGAAAAGCATTGTTTTGAGTTACACGGTTTATGCGCCTTTACACCAAAAAATACGGTACCGAAACTCAGCGGAAATTTACAGGAGGGAAGGGGGAGAGTGTACCTTAGCGGCCACGGGCGGAGGATTACAGCTGAAAATTACAGGAGACCTCATTGTTTACAGGCAGACCGGGGCAGAGGAGGTTAGGAGGGGCTAACATGCTAACAGACCTTACTGTAAAACTCTGGACCGCGCGTGGAAAAGTACAGGAGACCTTTGTTTGGACCGGAGGTTTACGAGGCAGAGAGGCTACAGCTTAGCAACGAGCTAACATGCTAACAGGCGGAGGAAGGCTTCACCAGCTCCCAGTAGGTTATTAACTATTTTTTCACTTCATTATGGCTCCGAATGCATGTGTTTTTTGATAATTATGTAGGGTACTGTGTTAGGATAGGCTAAATGCTCGGTAAAATACAGTACTGTACGTATGAGGTGCCGTTTGGACGCATTTTCCGACGATCTTCAAGTTACGACGCAGCGTAGGAACGGATCTCCGTCGTAAGTCGAGGACTACCTGTATTTATTTAAAGCCTTTTTTCGAATAAAAGCGTAAAGTGTTTCCACTTCAACCTCAAATCGAAGCTTTAAGACCTGCTGGAGTCGAATCAGCTTTTTAATGACGCATAAGTGAGACGCTGCAAGGTTTCAACCAAGTTAGGAGCGATTTGAAGCAGAACAGAGGGAGGATTTAACACAAGCAAATTCAGTGTTTCCAATTACCGCTCGGCTGCTTTCAGAAGAGCTGAACATTAAATATTGATCCGTTCATCACCGCTCACACTCATTTTTGTCTTCAGTGGGAATTTTCACCCACACCATTTCTTTTTTTACATTAGTCTCATTAGACACAACACTGAAAGTTCAATTAAAGGCGGAACACGATGAGCTGCCAATAAAAGATGATTACTGTGCATAAAGGCACAAGGGGTTAAATATTTATTCATTAATCAAGGTTAAGCAAAGCTCCTCTGTTCTAATAGTTCCCCTTTTATAAAGTTATTTTTAGCACGTCTAAGGGTGGATTCAAAATGTTTGCTGAAAATTTGAATTTTGTGTGAGCCTTAAAAAATCCCAGAAAAAATAAAAGCACAGAAATGTTGCCACATATCCAGATGTTCTCCAATAATCTCTTCAGAAGTGGCTGTGCAAGACTACCACCATGTGGTCATGAAACATTAACGCACCGTGTCACAACAAAAAGGCATTTTTACACACTGCCTCTTTTATTCCCATCCTGTCAAACTTCTCACAATAAAAATAAAAAAAAAATCAGCTGGGAAAACAAAAGTTTACAAAAGATTTACAGATTTCAGAATAAGACGTTTGTTGTGTGTTTTTAATGATGTCAACGGGACTGAAAACCAATCGCTGATAAGAAATTAAATGACTAGACATTGCATTTCCTGCAAAAGTGCAGTGTGAACGCTAGAACATGCTGAAAAACAGCTAAAGTTAGCTGAAAAAAACAACCCAATGAAATGTAGCTGAAATGGAAGAACAATCCTAAATTGGCAGAAGAAAGCAGAAAACACATTTTCTGATTTAGGTTTAACCCATTTAGCCCCACTGGCAACAATTGTTGCCAAAGTGTGTCACTGTCATTTTCCACTCAGTAAAAAAATCTGAACTGTATTAATGCAACATTTTCCACCTATAAACTAGTAGACAACGTAGACAAAGGTTTTGATTTAAAAATATGTTTCCAAGTGCTTCCTGTTGCATGATATCACATGCTTCCTGGGCCATCCGGCTGAAGACATGGAATATGCAAATCGTCCTGGAAAAGGGTAATTTTCATAACATTTCTTATGGTTTCCCCCCATACTTTTTTATAATCATTTAATCTTTCAAGTCTCTACTGTAACACTCTCCACAAAAATTGTACCTAGGATAAATATTTTTTTGTTCATGGGCGTCTTTTTGTAAGTGGCAACAAAAGTTGCCAATGGGCACATAGCTTGTCGCTAACTACAGGAAAACACTGTCTGCAGGATTGCACCTAATTTTCTTATTTCAAATTGTAAAATGATGTGCAATGTCTTATTTTAGTCTTCTAAGGATACTCTTCCTAGCAAAATAAATTATGTAGTCAAGGCCTGTGTGTCTAAGATTTTTATTCGCTTCCATACATCATTCTCTTGCTAGCCAACATCATTTTTTTGCTAGCCTAACATTAGCTTGTGTTTCGCTGAGGTAAAAGATGTTGATGATCTAGCCATATGTAGGAAGCCACACAGATCTGGTGGAAACTGGACTTGGTCAGGGACCAAGTGTGGTTCTTGGCCTGGCAGAGAAAGCTGAAGTTCCACCTGGAGTCAAGTTTTACCATGACAACCTCTTCACAACCCTGTCCCTGGTGGATGAGATGACCCTGAGAGGCTATGGCAGCTGTGGCACGATGCGACAAGCTCAGCTCCACAAGGTTCCTTTCACAGAACCCCAGACCTTCAAGAAGACAGCCAGAGGAAATGCTGAATATCTGGTTGAGGCAGAGAAGCTGATTGTAAGGTGGAATGACAACAGCATGGTCACTGTGGTGTCAAACATGGAAAGGGAGTTCATCCAAACTGAGGCAAAGAGATGGAACAAACAAAAACGGACCATGGACAAGGTCAGACAGCCCAAGTGTATCCAGTATTACAACACACACATGAGAGGAGTGGACCCGCATGACCAGTTTGTCAGCCATTACAGAGTCAACATACAGTCCAAGAAGCTGGGCCCTGAACAGTGCCATGGTGAACAGCTGGTGCTATTACAGGTACACAAGGCTGCATGTTATTTAGCAATATCACAATCGTGTTTGTGATGTTTGACATGAGGTGATCGCTAGTGCTCTTCATTTGACAAGAGCAACAGTGATGATATCCAGACCAACATCACAAACTCAAGCATGATATTGCTTTTACAGAACATTCTACATATGGGGCATGACACTGTAGAAAGGAGGATATTGATAATTCATCAATAGCATCATAAATGAACAAAAACATGGCATATTCATTCATCTATCATGCTTGTTTTTTCATTCATTTAGAACCTGGAAAAGTGGGCAGAAAGATCTCCTCTCCTTCCAGAGGCTGGTAGCCCAGACCCTCCTCCTGTGCCATGGAACAAAGCCAAGTAGGCAGGGCAGAAGATGGCGATAACTGATGCCACCAGGTTTGATCATTTCAACCACTGGCCCTGCAACACTGGTAGCAGGTACAAGCGATGCAAAAACTGTGGCGGACGCACATCGTTTGCGTGTGAAAAGTGGGATGTGCCACTACATTTGGAGTGCTTCAAGAAGTACCACACTGAGTAGAACATCCATAAAAGATGATGGAATGTATGGGATGAAATATATACATATATGGTAAATGGTAAATGGAGTTTATTTATATAGCGCTTTCCAGCCCCCTATGGGACCCCAAAGCACTTTACAATACCAACCATCCACCCATTCATACACACATTCATACACCGGTAGCGGTAGACTGCCATGCAAGGCGCTTTCCAGTCCTACCGGGAGCAATTTGGGGTTAAGTGTCTTGCACAGGGACACAACGACACATGGTGTGCGGAACCGGGATTCGAACCACCAACCTTCCGATCGGGGGACGATTGCCATTACCACTACCACGTCCGCCCCATATATGTGTTATTAGAGGTTCTAAGAAAAAAAAACTGTTCGTTGAAGTTTTGATTACAAAGTTACAAAATTCGAGTCTACAGACGAATAAATTAAGAATTAAAAAAACTGTTCAAATTGTTTGTTGTTTGGAATTTTATACAGGAGGAACCTGATGCTCCAACTTTTTGTTATTATTTATTCTGACTACATTATTATTTTGTTATTACTATATTATTATTAGTTCTCTATTATGAACGGGTGACAGTTGACCTAGTGACAAGCTGTGTGACTACTGGCAACAATTGTTGCCAGTCATAAAAATGCCATTTTCTTCAAATCAAAATACAGAATGATGAAAATAAATACATAACATGATTCAGAAGGACCCAACTGATAAAATGACATGCCTTTCAACTCTGAAAAAAATTTGGGCTTAAATGGGTTAAATAAGCAGAAATTAGCACATTTAATTAGCTAAAAAAGCAGAAATTAGCAAAAACAACAACAACAACAACAAAAAAGCTGAAAAGTAGCTGGAAAGGCAGAAAGAAGTTTAAACAGAAGGAAGAAGAAATAACAGAAATTAGCTTAAAAGCTAAAATTAACATCAAAAGGGCTAAATAGTACCAAGAAATGCAGAAAAAGCTGAAAGGAGCTTAACAAGCTGAAATTAACACAAATAAGTTAATTAGGCTGAAAGTTGCAGAAATGACTACAAAAAACATGAAATTATCTGAAAACAGCTGAAATTTGCTAAAAAAAAAAACACTGAAAAAGTAGAACAAGCTTAAATTAGCAGAAGAAAGCAGAAATAACATGTTTGCCAAATTAGGCTGTAAAAAGCAGAAATGAGCAGAAAAGTGGAAATTATCTGAAAAAGCTGAAATTATCAAAAACTGTTGAAAAGTAGCTAAAAAGGCAGAAAGAAGCTTAAATTACCAGAAGTGGAGAGAGCACATTTTTGCTGAATTAGACTGAAAGGTGTTGAAATGAGCTTAAAAAAGTGTAATTACCCCCAAAAAGCTGAAATTAGCATAAAACAGCGAAATAGTAGCTGAAATTAGCATAAATAGGCTGAAAACGGCATACGTTGAAATCAGCAGAAAGAAGATAAAAGCACAAAAATGTAGCTAGCAGAAAGAATCTGAAAGGAGCACAAAACAGCTGAAATGAGCTGAAAGTGGCTGAAAATTAAGACAAAAATATTGCCATTATTCAACATACTCTACTGTATACTGAAAGCTGGATTTTGGAAATAATTTATTTTAGGCATGAAAACTAATAAAAACGAAGAAAAAGCATTTGATCTGAATTTAAAATGTTTTCAGTCCCATTAACTGTAAAAGAGCAACCTCTAAACCAGAATAAGTCATTTAGTGCTTTAGTGGAAACTTCGAACACAAGTTCCTCAATATAAATTAACTTGATATTTTTAAAGGAGGGACAGTTCATATTAATAAACGAAAAAAAAAAAAAATTAAATTCAGGATTTATTACAGGCACTGACAGCAAAACTCTGATTATGGAATAATGATAAAATAAATCTGTGCAAACCAATGTCTACGAAACAAAAACACAAGAGGCGCTGGAAGAAATGAATTTACAGCCGATCACATAAAAACAATTCACAAACCTACAAAGTAATAAATAGCAGGATTTTTTTTTTTTTTTTTTTACACATTTCCAACAGTTGTAGTGCTTAAGTTTCCGGACAGCAGAATTTAACTTAACTGTAAACGAGGCTGAATGAAAACTTTTCATTTAGCAGGAAAAACGGATGTTAAGACAATACGCCTCATTCTGTGTCCGATCCTGATTTAGCTCAAACAAGGTGCTCGATTACATCAGCATCAACGATTTGCATTCACATTATCCAGATCATAAAAGTCTTCTCAGTAGAGTTACACCCAACGCCGTATTTTAAATTAAAATTAGTCAAAAATTGAAAAGTTTACAGAGTAAAAATCAACTTCAACTCACAGTGACTGAAATTAATTTTGTCCAAAATTGCTACAAAAGATAAAAAAGAAATCTCATGGAGTAATAAATTAATCTTTCTTTAGTGGCATATTAACATTTATAACAATAACTAAGGGCTGCAAGTATTTGTTAATTCATATGTTTGAAATGGAAAAAACTCAGCTTTAAAAGAAAGTGCACCATTGAAAGAACATAGCTAAAGCTTCAGCTAAAAACTTGCTAATAGCTAAACTTTGTTAACTAAATCCGAAAGATGGCTACCGTTAGTTGATAAGCATTATAATCTGGCTAGTTTTGTTAAATCTTAAAAATGTTGATTTAGAAACAAAAATGTTTTACTGTTTAATCCCCAATAAATAAACAAATGTGACTGATTAGCATTACATGCTAATTTGAAAGTAAAAACAAAACACATTCTGCAAGCTAGCTGATTAAAGCTAGTTAGCATGGTTCCTATTAATTTACTTTTAAAGATTCAAATTTATTAGTATTGTGAATGTTTTAAACCCATGTCTACTTTTATTATAAATGGAAAAAAAGAAGAAACAAAAACTTTGGCTAAACTTGTTTAGCAAATGCTAACAAAGCTAGCTTAGCGGGATTGCAGAAGTTCCGTTTCGTCCTTAAAACAGTGACTTTTTCACATTTTGAGCAACCTTTAATTCACACATCTCATTGTGTCAAATACGTATGATTAAAATACTTTGTATATTTTAAAGTTGTCTGAAATGTTTAGCAGCTTAGCTTACGAGCCCGTCAATTTAAAGCGCGTCTCCAAAACAGTACGAAATGTAGGAACAGTGCTGTGCATTTCAGCTGTGATACATGATGCTACGATATGGGTTAGCAGTTGATTAAAAAATTTCAACTTGAGAAAAAGCACAAAAAGTGATGAAGAAAATGTGTAAACAAAGCACAGGTTAGCTCATGAGAGGACTTTTACTGTTAGCTCATCTAATGCGTTTGGCATTAACAACTTAAATGCAAGTTTTCAGTCGTCGCCTGGTCCAGGATAACGGAGTACACACACATACAGACATGTATACCTGAAATGATCTGTACAATAAAGCAGGAAGACAACATACCACACATTGTATCAACACACAGGATAAACTCACAGATACTGCTAAGGATGGAAGAAAGAATGTTTACATCTAGTCTGAGGACACTTTAACAGACTTAGCTTTGATGAACATTTCATGTAGAGAAGCTCATCATGTGAGCAAAGCTCTTTTTTTTGTCCCTTTGCAGCAGCATTGGCAATAGTCACCATAAGAAAAGATCTATTCTCGTTGAATGTGCAGGAGAGACGCCTGGATCAATGTTTCATTTTTTTCTGTGTCTCAGTAGTCTTATAGTCACTGGAGAGTCAAAACAGATTCCACAAAGTTTTCAGCGATGCGTCTTGACCTAAAATATCAGTAGCCGCATTCACCTGGATGTACTGACCGTATCAAGTTTGGTGTACCAGACACACATCCCTGTGGAACACCAAATTGCTCTCAGGTATTGTTTAGCCAAAAATGAACACTCTCATACCACGTCTTTGGATTCTCAAATCAACTCTTCAATAATTACTTATGAATCAACACACGTTGACGTTTGCCAGGAGATAATACTTGATTTTTACGGATGTATGTGGGATCTGCGTTCAGTTAATTCCATCATCCAGAGGTGTCTTTGGCTTCCCAAACTTTTACCGTGCGGTCACTATAAACACAAAGAAAAAGGTAATCAACATTAGTAAGAGGTACAAACAGTGTGTCAAGCATCGCCACGTTCAGAATCAGGTAAATTGCTGTTGCGACTCACTCAGAAGCGGTGAACAGTTGGTTACTGTTGGTTGCCAAACCATTGATGGGACTGCTGTGCCCCTGGACCTCTCCAAGAGGCGTGAGGGAGTCGGTGTGCCAAAGGCGAAGCATCCCTCCTCTGCTCCCAGTGAGGAGCACCGGGGAGCCTGGCACCACTCCCAGAGCACTAACCCAGTCTGTTTGGGCACTGACCAACTGCTCGAAAACAAAACAACGCAAGAGTTTTTTTCTGCAATGCTCAGATCATTTCTAATTCAGGGTTAAAAGCTTGTGTTACCAGTTTACCTGTAATAACCTTTTACTGGCCATGTCCCACTTTTTAATACTAAAATCTCTGGAGCTGCTGTAGAAAACGTTTTCGTGCACAGCCAGGCACTCCACGCTGTCCTGGTGTGCTGGGTCGAACGTGTGGCTGGAGCTGATGCTTCCCTGAGCACCGTCTGCCACTTCAAACATCTGAAAAACAAAAAAGAAATAAACATTTAACCAAACATAAGAGGTTTAACGGTGAGCGCAAGTCATGGTTTGGTATGGGTTTGCTACAACAACAAAAAAAAGAAAGAAAAAAAAAGAAAACACATGCCAGACACTTTGCTGGTGAAGATTCTCAGTCGTCCAGGACATGATAAATCAAAAAGGCGTTCAATTCAAGATCAACTGGACTTTATTTGTAACAGAAGACGTTTCGCTTCTCATCCGAAAAGCTTTATCAATTCAATGAACCAGACTGTGTGTGCGTGTGGATTTATAACAGGAGTCACGCACCATCATATGTAAATTGCAAGCTGAGGTAACACATACATGTAAATTGACCGATCACACCTTAACAGTAGGGAGTTCCCTTGAAGTCTCTGACAGCAGACACAACAACTGTATGTAAATTGACAAAAAACACCTCACAGGCCAACAACAGAGGTTTCTCAACAAACTTTGCTAGTCTAATTCACAGACAAGACACCTCTGCTCCCATCCGATGTAAAACGTTTGGGGTGGGTCCCTGCAGAGTGTTGGAGCGCCTGGGGGAGGTGGTCTACAGAGTGCAGATGCCCCAAAACAGGAGAAGAGTAGCTCTGCACAGGGACAGGTTGGCCCCCTATGCACCGCAGCCCCCAGAAGGCCAATGGTCGGGGTCTCGGGTGTGTCCGCCAACGTCCCCAGAAGTTTTATCACTGCTGTCGAACGAGGTCCCAGCCGCAGAGTCGGGAGCGCTCTGCTGGGAGCTCGCCCACGACAGACGAGGAGGGCTCCAAGACGGTTCGATGACTTTGTTTGTCCCCTCGTGGGCGAGGGACTCAGTAGTGGGGGGGTAGTGTAACGACCCTGTGTTTGGTTCTGCTTTGGGTCCAAGTATTTCTGTGTATTTGTTCAGTTGTACTGTGTTCTGTTGAGCTGTTGTGATTCTGTTGTCCCCCGCCCTCATGTGTTGGATTGGTCGTGGGGGCAGGAGAGGGGTAGGAGCAGGGAGGAGGGACCAGGAAAAAGAGAGACGAAGAAGAAGAGCCCGGGAGTGTGTTGTTGTTAGCAGGCAGCTAGCAGTGTGTTCGCTCGCGTGTGTACCGCGTTTTCTGTTAAGGCGTGAGCTGCAGCCTCGGTAATAGCAGCTCGTCCCTGTTTCTGAATAAACCCCGTTTGGCTGGACTCCGTCTGCAGTGTTGGCGTCATTACATTGGGGCTGATTCACAAACGTTTTACATCGGATGGGAGCAGAGGTGTCTTGTCTGTGAATTAGACTAGCAAAGTTTGTTGAGAAACCTCTGTTGTTGGCCTGTGAGGTGTTTTTTGTCAATTTACATACAGTTGTTGTGTCTGCTGTCAGAGACTTCAAGGGAACTCCCTACTGTTAAGGTGTGATCGGTCAATTTACATGTATGTGTTACCTCAGCTTGCAATTTACATATGATGGCGTGTGACTCCTGTTATAAAGCCACACGCACACACAGTCTGATTCATTGAATTGATAAAGCTTTTCGGATGAGAAGCAAAACGTCTTCTGTTACAAATAAAGTCCAGTTGATCTTGAATTGAACGCCTTTTTGATTTATGCCAGACACTTGCTTTGTGGTATGTTAAAACAAAACTGCAGTTTGTGGGTGTGTTTCCACCAACAGACTGATCGACTCACTCGATTAGTTTTACTTTCCAGTCAGTGTTGGACAAACATTTGGGCAGACACAAACAGTGGGGGCTAAAAAAACAAGCAAGCAAATTATGAAAAAAGACAAGCTAGCTCCTCAGACTAAGTAAAAACGTGATATGCCATTATCACGTTTTTACTACACATCACATTTTTACTACATAATATCACGTTTTTACTACATAATATCAAATTATTACTACATACGTATCATGTTTTTACTACATAATATCACATTTTTAGAGTCAGTCAGAGTCTTTATTGTCATTTGCACCGCATGTGGTACATGTGATGAAAACGAGATTATGTACACAGGGTCCCAGTTACATCCAACAACAAATGCAAGAGAAAAACAGTAATAACATCTAGGATTAACTAAGAAAAAAACATCAACTAGTAATACACTAAGCCCTAATGTAATAGAAAAACATCATTATAAACAGCAGCACGAACACGAGTCTGTATGAGCAGATGGTCACAGATGAACACAGCAACAAGAAAACAGATCAGCATCAGCATGATGTGATATTTTGCAGTGTTTATTCGTGTTGATTATTTATTCATGAGTCTAACAGCCTCAGGGTAGAAGCTGTTCCTCAGTCTAGTGGTTCTACATTTGATGCTCCTCAACCTCCGTCCTGAGGGGAGTGGGGCAGAGAGTGAGTGTGCTGGGTGAGTGGGGTCTTTCATTTACTACATAATATCACGTTTTTAGTACATAATATCACGTTTTTACTACATATCACTACATACGTATCACATTTTTACTATATACTATCACGTTTTTACTACATAATATCACGTTATTACTACATACGTATCATGTTTTTACTACATAATATCACGTTATTACTACATACGCATCACGTTTTTACTACATACACATCACGTTTTTACTACATAATATCACGTTTTTACTACTTAATATCACGTTTTTACTACATAATATCACGTTTTTACTACATAATATCACATTTTTACTACATAATATCACGTTTTTACTACATAATATCACGTTTTTACTACATAATATCACGTTTTTACTACTTAATATCACGTTTTTACTACATAATATCACGTTTTTACTACATAATATCACATTTTTACTACATAATATCACGTTTTTACTACATAATATCACGTTTTTACTACATACGTATCACGTTTTTACTACATAAGCTCAAAAAATATTATTTCATGGATGACAGCAATACCCTTGAGAGGCTAACGCACTCATTGTCTGGTACCAGTGTTGGTCAGAGACGTGTATCGTGATGGTTTAGCTCCACCCCTTCCATCTACCCAAGCTGTTCCTTTTCCACGTGCACAGCCATATTTGTGTTTACCAGTTCTTACTTTAATATGATGGTCTTTGGAGCCAGTGAGCACAACGTCCTGCCCGTGGCCCAACTTTGCAACAGCTAGGCACACGACAGGTCCCAAATGACCAGTCAACTTTCCCGTTGACACAAACCTAACAAACAAATAAACAGTCACGCATTTTAAAGTTTGTACTGTGACTAATGGTTTGCTAGACTTAAATTCCAGCGTACTTGCGGAGGTCCCACATGCGCACTGCGTTGCTAGCAGCGGCGTACAAGAAGGAGCCGGATGAATCGAGGGCGATTTGGTTGATCTGACTCTCCCCTGGCGGGATGGATAAACTCCTGACAGAGGAGCACGAGTCCCCCGAGCTCACTTGACCCGATGATCTGACAAACACAACAAAAACCTCAATGAAGGATCCTTATAGTGGATTAAATGTACCTCAGCATGTTGGATGTACAGGTATGTGCACTTACGTCAGTGTGCGGATGCATTTGGCTGAGTCTCGTATGTCCCAGACTTTGATATAAGCAGTGGAAACTGTGAAGACCAGGCTGGATGTGTACCTAAAATAAAACCATTGACATAATAAATCAAAAGAACATTCACCAACTTTCATATTGTTGGCTTACAGGAGGTTACACATCAGTGGTTAAAGAGTTATTTGAGTAACAGGTTATATAATATGTGCAAATTAACAACACAAATTCACAAATTGAAACCATAAAATGTGGTCTTCCTCAAGGCTCAGTTCTAGAACCTAAATTATTTATACTTTATTTAAATGATATTTTTATTTTTCTGGAAAGACTATGGATGAACTAATACAAATAGCAGAAAAAGAGCTAGCTGAGTTAAAAAAGTGGTTTGATTATAATAAGCTATCTTTGAAAAAAAAAAACTACATTTATGGTATTTTCAGGTAATCGGATTTACAATAATGTAAAATTACATATAAAAGGAGTTGAAATCAATACTCAGTAGTTTATGAGACACAATTTTTAGGTATCATTCTGGATAGCAAACTTAGTTGGAAGCCTCATATTGAATATATTAGAAATAAAATTGCAAAAACTATTGGAATGTTGTTTAAAATAAAATATTTAATAAATGTAAAAGGTTTGCATATTATATAAAGTACTCTTCCTTGATTATGTCCTACTTGTTATATTGCTCAGAAATATGGGGAAATGCAAATAAAACAACTACAGTATTGACATATTAATAAAGTTACCAAAAAAAAGCAATTAGGCTTATTAATAAAGTGGAATATTGTGAACCAACTAATAAACTTTTTATTCAAAGTAATACTTTAAAATTTCATTTCACTGTTTAAATAAAAATACTGGAAATAATGCATAAAGCACTGAATAAAAGTCTTCCTTATGGAATTCAGAAAAGTTAAGAGAGAGTAAATATAATTTACGAGGTTTGTTAATATTTGAACAAGCTAAAGAGAAAAGTAAAGTAAAATCTAGATGTATTTCAGTTATCGGCGTGAAACTGTGGAATGAACTGAGTGATGATCTCAAATTATGTGCTTTTTTTTGGTGAGCTTTAAAAGAGACTTAAAATGTAAAATTTGTAAAAGCTTATACTGTTATGTAGATGTATATATGTATTGTGTAACCATGTATGTATATAATGTATGTGTATGCATCATATACATGCATATTTAAATATATGGTAAATGTATGTATGTGTACTTATGTACATATGTGGACAGTAGATATCTGTCATTATGTAGACTGATGAGTCTATAGGGTAGGTAAGTATAAGCCTTGACTTTAGCCTATTACTTTTTTGGTAAATAATTGATTTACTATTATATATTGTTTTCCTGTTTTTGTAATGTTTTTAATTTACCAAAAATAAAATTGTTTAGTTAATATTGTTGCTGAATACCGACACTGGATCGCACCTGACTGAGACAACACTACTGGGATGATCTGCTAGAGACATGATCTCCTGTCCCGTCACCAAGTTCCACACCTTACAGGTACGATCTGAAACAAAAATGTATGTTTCATCGATAAAAATAAATAAATTTAAAAAAGGACAGAGAAATCAAACATTCCTTTAAGGCGGTGCAGTTAGAACAGGTTTTACCTTTGGACCCTGTGAAGAGAAGGTCATCGGTGGCGTCTACGCAAAGAACCGGTTTCGTGTGACCTTCGGCTACGTGGACGCATTGAATTTTGGCGCCACGGCTGTTTTTTGGAGCTGCTACAGGATTGATCACACCTCTACAGTA
Source organism: Garcialebias charrua (assembly GCA_038048925.1). Classification (NCBI taxonomy): domain Eukaryota; kingdom Metazoa; phylum Chordata; class Actinopteri; order Cyprinodontiformes; family Rivulidae; genus Garcialebias; species Garcialebias charrua. The sequence goes on along the minus strand of JBBPBX010018204.1, from coordinate 5,219 downwards.
CACAGAACACAATTTTACACAATGTTGCAACTTACCAAACAGCCTTTTGTAAAAAAATAAAAAAATCTAAAACCCCTTTAGTATTTACATAAACCAGCTTAGATACGACTTATTAGATTATTAACAAAACAAAAGTATTAGTGTGTTTGTTTGTAGCCAACAGTTTAAACACAGCTAATATGACATCAAAATGGTGTGGCACATTATTCGGTAGTTTAAGAAAATGTAGCAATAAAAAGAAGTGGTGAATTACCTGTGCCCTTCAAATACAGGCGATTCCTCCAACCTGAGAACGAACAAAACACAGAGATAAGAGATTTAAGTCAAAAAGCCAGAATCGCCAGCCTTAAAATTTACACAAAGCTGAAATTAAATGTCTTGAGTTGAACAAAGACAATTCTAAATTGCTATAAAAAACATAAAAAAACACAACTCTATTTGAAATAAAATTAGCTTTAATATATAAAATCTGATATGATCAGTATGTAAGATGACATCTGAAAGTAAATAAAATGTGGTTAAAATCAATATCAGTGATGATAAGATCAAATGCAATGAGCTGTGACCAGATACTAAACAATGTAAAACAACAAAACCGTACAATAACATACAATACGATTCAACACTGTACAATACAGTATGACACTGTACAATATAATACTGTACATAAAGTACAATAACATACTGTACAATACAATACAGCATGATATGATACAGTGCAATATGATTCAAAACTACGATACCATATGATACTGTACAGAACAATACTGTTTTGATACGATACCATGCAATAAAATACTGTACAATACGATACAATTCAACACTGTACAACACAGAATGACACTGTACAATATAATACTGTACGATAAAGTACAATAACATAATGTACGATACAATACATCATGAAACAATACAGTGCGATACGATTCAAAACTGTACGATACCATATGATACTGTACAGAATAATACTGTTTTGATACAATATGATTAAACATTGTGAACTACTGTACAATACAGAATGACACTGTACAATATAATACTGTACAATAAAGTACAATAACATACTGTACAATACAATACAGCATGATACAATACAGCATGATACATTACAGTGCAATACAATTCAAAACAGTACGATACCATGTGATACTGTACAGAACGATACTGTTTTGATATATCATACAATAAAATACTGTACAATATGATACAATACAATTCAACACTGTACGATACAGTATGACACTGTACAATATAATACTGTACAATAAAGTACAATAACATACTGTACGATACAATACAGCATGATACGATACAGTGGGATATGATTCAAAACTGTACGATACCATATGATACTGTACAGAACGATACTGTTCTTTTGATACAATACCATTCAATAAAATATTGTACAATATGATACAATACAATTCAACACTGTACAATACAGTATGACACTGTACAATATAATACTGTACGATAAAGTACAATAACATACTGTACGGTACCATATGATACTGTACAGAACGATACTGTTTTGATACAATACCATTCAATAAAATATTGTACAATATGATACAATACAATTCAACACTGTACAATACAGTATGCCACTGTACAATATAATACTGTACGATAAAGTACAATAACATACTGTACGATACAATACAGCATGATACGACCCCATATTATACTGTACAGAACAATACTGTTTTGATACAATATGATTAAATACTGAGAACCACTGTACTGTATAATACAATACTGCTCAATACTCAAACTTTGTCGCTGATAATGTTTGATCTGTATAACACTGTATTGGTTTGTTAAGTGTCCTGAAAGGCGCTTTTAAATAAAATGATTATTATTATTATTATTATAATACGGTTAAATATGATTTGGTACGATATGACTTTACGATAGGATGTGATTTGATACCATATGATGTAATATGATCTGGTACAATATGAAAAATTAAATAAAATGTGTTACAGTACGACGCATACCGTATATGTGATATGATGATGATGCAGTATAATACAACGCAGTCCAATATAATAAGAGCCAATAAAAAATATATATATTAAAGCTGCTATCTGCGATTTCTGTATGACCAAAACACTTAGAAAAATTTTGAACAGGGAATGCATTCTGCTCCCTCCCCCTCAGAGCCATATATGGCTGCTCCTCCGTGGTCTGTTGAACTTGACATGTGCTCCGCCTCCTGCTGCATTTTCTCTCGCTGACGCTGCATATTCTGTGTTTATATGTTAATAAAACGTTCTAAAAAAATAAAATAAAACCATGGAGAGCTGGTCCAGCACACCAGAAGACCAGAAAATCTGCAGGGACTCGGGCAGCAACGTAAAACCCGAGTTTAATTCTCTCGTGACAACCTGCCGTTTCCTCATTCATTTGCACTCAGCGGAGGGAGGAGGAGGAGGGAGCGATCACTTGACTTTTGGCAAAAAAACAAAAGAAAACTCCAGATAAGGGATTAAGAAGGGGAATTTAATACATTTGTGTCACATATAAAACAGTCCTGCATCGCTTTGAATGAGAACATGCGCAGATGCTCGCTGTCTGCGCACTGGGACAGGTGGGGGCGTGGGTTGGGGCGTGAGAAGCTCTGTTGAGGACAACTGGAACGCAGCTTTATTGGCTGATTAAAAACTCTTGTTTTTTTATTGGCTGGTTAACCGAGGGGCGCTCTGGTTTTTATAAATGCTTTTATTACCACCGGGAGACGCCAGAGGACTATAGTTTTTTTCAGAGATTACCTGTCAAACATCTATCTTTCATTACATAGTGGCAGAGTGAAGAAACATGTTTAAAAAATAAGTTACATACATGAGCTTTAAGATACAATGCAATATGATACAATATAATATGATATGATAACTTGATAGTATACTAGGGCTGAACAATTAACTGCATTTGCAATAATATCGCAATATGATAAAACAAGATTTTCTAATCGCAAAGGCTACAGTTTGACTGGTCACATGCTCTGGTTACGTGACTGGTGAGTGAGCGGAGCAAAGCAGAGCAGGGAGCGGGAGAAGACAACACTGTGCAAGTGGTTAAACACTTGCACAATGGCGTCAGGCTCGACAGAAGCTGGTACATCTGAAAGTTTGGTACCAAAGAGGGGCAGCACGTCTGTTGTTTGGAATTATTTTGACTATAAGAAAGAAGACGCTGCACAACAACATGTATTGTGCAGAACCTGCCTTGCTGCTGTTGCTACCTCTTGAGGTAACACCAAAAATCTTTATCAACACTTAAAAAAATAACACAAAGCCATTTATGATAGTTGCACAGCTAGAATGTCAACGACCAGTGCGTCAACTTCAAGTAAGCAACCATCCAACAGGGATCACTGACTGAACTGTGAAAGTGTTACTCCATATGAACATAATTCAAAACAGCACGTGGAAATAACTTGAGCAATAACGAAGTTCATAGCGAAAGACATGACGCCCATTAATATAGTGACCAAGCCTGGGTTTACAGCTTTGGTAAACACAATGGATAAGTGGTACAAAATGCCCTCGTGCACACATTTTAGCCAAGTTGCTATCCCGGAGCTAAACAAAAAAAATGCAGAAACAGAGTTGCAGCGGAGCTGAAAACAACTGAAACAGATTGATTTATTGCTTGTGCTCGTTGAAAAATACATGAGAAGACGACGTTGAAAAATAATTGCATGTTAAATCGTAATCGCAATATTTAGGTAAAAAAATAGCAATTAGAATATTTTCCAAAATCGTTCAGCCCTATATATCTCAATTTTGGACCATTACAAAACAATATGCTAAAATAAAGGACAAGATAATAATGTAGGGTGCAACACTACAATATATGACAAAAACATTACTGTCCCCTTTGGGACGCTTGTTTGGACTCAGTGCAGTTCAAACAGGAGCCGTCACAAAAGATCCAACAATAAACTTAGAGCCGAGTAAACTTTCAAAATACAAACCTGTTCCATGTTGTACAGTTTTCAGAATTTTAACTTACGGTGATTTGTAGTCGCTGCCTTTTGTTTTGGTTTCTGGTGCTTCCACTGATGGAGTCTGGGCTGGGAGCTGAGACAGGAAGAGTCCTTTCTCTTGAATCTTCCTGCGGTTGAGCGGCGAGCGGTCCACTTGTTTCCTCTCAATCGGCGTAGGTGACCTGGATCCAGACCTACAACAGGAATCAGGAGATGTTCACTTCATATAAGCAAACATCTCAGACCTGTGAGAGCCACTGTCAGGGCGATAAGACAGACCAGAGCTCGTGATGCTCTTGTCTACAGAGAAGTGTTGTCTTTGACACTTACACGCCAGCTGGTCTGGCAGACAGTGCAGATGGAGAAGAAGTTTGCTCTCGGTCAAAGCTCTGACCAGCTGCAAGCCCCGGCACGTCTGCTGGTCCTTCCAGACACTCTGTGAGGGGCAGCAGAGGAGACGAGATGTCTCCGGTGGGGGACACGCAGGACAAATTCCCACTGTTGGCATAAAGCAGCTCCATCTGGGTGGTGGTTCGCCGTCGAGCCTGAGAGACCAGAAGAGGTTGGAACGATATCAATGAGATCCACAAGTCTTTGAAAAAATATATATTTATTTTAACAATTGAAAAGAGGAATGGCTCTAACTGTCCAGAAATCACAAAAGCAAATGGTGTAGTACTCTACCTTGCCTTTGGGCTTGACTTCACCACATAACTTCATTAAATCTGATGACAGAGTGCTGAAACACAGAACGAACATTCAGTGATGTGCACACATGCTCGTATTCTTGTAGGAGTTCCAGCATTGATTTTGAACATTAAAAATATGGATTTTTAAAATTATTTACTTGGTATAAAAACTTTTTTTTTTAACCATTATTTGCGGTATTATACATTTTTCATTTTTAGACACATTTTGACCCTGATTTTAAATTCCCTGGGAGTTTTTCTTTTTTTGTACCCATCAGTCCATAATTTATCATCCTACTTAGGGATGCACAATATTATCGGCATGTTATCGGTATTGCCAATATTAGAGTTAAAGTTAAATATCGGACATTCCATCAAAATAACTCAGAGTGCAGAGGATCCCACACTGCAGCTAGGAACCTGGAACAAGCCTCCACAAGTGAGACAGCATCGCAGGTGACTAATGCTAATAAATAACATTTAACACTTTTCATTTAATAAAAGTTAAAGTGATATGCATTTCATGTACTGTATCTGTT
>JBBPBX010018203.1:20366-45894 GCA_038048925.1 Garcialebias charrua | reverse complement strand
CCCTGTTTCCTGTTTTTGTTGTATTTTTATGGCAGTGCTATGGAACCACATATAGACATGGTAGTTCCTGTAGCGTTTTGGGTCATTTATGGTGTTTCCGTATGAATGAAGACATTTTTAGAAACTTGCATTTAGAAGTTTTTTTTTTTTTTTTTTTAGAAAAGAGATCATTTTGTGGATAAAAATATTTCCATCTAGACTAGCCCTTTGTTTACACGGTTCTGAACATTTTTAAAATTCTAATTTTGCTGCCACATTTGAATGTCCCTTCCACAGAAACAGTTTTATTTATTTATTATTTTTATTATTATGGGTTTTTTTTTTTATAGAAAAACTGGGATATTTGAAAATGTTCTATTAATCAAAATACAGTAACAGCTTTTAAAGTAGACTATTTGGCCGCTATGAAAAACTGATGCTAATTTGTAATGAAAGCCTGTTTTAAACTGTTTAGTTAGCAGATGTGTTCAGAAGAAGAAAAAAAAAACTTTTGTTAAATTGTAAGAAGTACACTGTTTAAGATAGCAGCGGAGATGGATTATGGCTCTGAGAGAGCTGGATTTTGAGGATGTATTCTTCTTCTGCACAAGTCCATCTTCTCACAAAGATGGACTTGTGCAGAACGGGTCCAAAAGTACTTTATAAGACTTGTGTTAAGATCCTGAACAAGAGAACTCTGAACAGAGCTGCAGACGACAAGCTCGGAGGTCAGAAGCCCCAGTGGAGGACTCTACGCAAACCTCCAACAAAAACACGGACTGGTGATCTTCAGTGGAGGATCCTTCACGGCGCCATTGCAACAAACTCTTTTTTTTTAATCTATTATCAATCCTGAGGTTTAAACGAGTGTTCTTTCTGCAGTATGAGTGTTTTCCATGTTTTAGATTGTGCTCGGCTGACGGCTGTTTAATCTAATGCCGAGGATCTTTAGACTTTTTGACACAGTTTTCACCAAATCTGTTTATTAATGTACATTACAGCAAAGACACAAAGCTTAAATCCCAAACTTTAAACTTTTTAGTGGCCGAAGCAAAAAACGTCTGTTGACTTGTCTCGCAGGGACAGACTGCAGGCTGGACCTCAACTTGTGGAAGTTCAACGTCAAGGCCAGACTGGTGTTGGAGTTGTGCTTCCACAGAGACACTGGTCACCTGGAGAACTTTGTGAAACTGTGGAGATTTAAGAAGGTTTTATGCACCGTTTCTGATCAGGGACAACTACAATACAACAAGCTCCTCGTGTAAATATTTTATTTTAAGCTTGACCTGATCACATTTTTAACACTTCTTGTGTTAAAGGTGCTATGTGTAACTTTCTGTAGAGCGCAGAACTTAGAAATATTTTCAACAGGCAAAGCATTCTGATCCCTCCCCCTCAGAGCCATATATGGCTCTGCTCCCCCTTGCTCTGCTGAAATTCAAATTCAAGCTCTGTTTTTATTGGCTGGTTACAAACTCTGTTTTTATTGGCTGGTTAACGGCGGGTCACTCTGTGTTTTTAGTGTTTTTATAAATGCTGATAGAGAAGCAAGGGGACTATAGTTTTTTTCAGAGATTACTTTGTCTAACATCAGTCTGTCAGTAGATAGTGACAGAGTGAAGAAATATGTTAAAAATATATTGTTAGAAAAGTTACAGACTGCACTACAAAGTTACATAGTGCAGCTTTAACTTATTGTGTAAATAAAGTATAAAAAATAAAATTCTGATTCTTCTTCTCCTTTATATAAAATCTTGAAGCATTACTGCCACCTGCTGGTTTAAAGGGTAAACTGGAATTGAGCTACAAACAAAAAGAAAGAAAAAAATCCATCCACAAGAATGGAGAACGGAATTACGTATGTGACAGACAAATAAATAGATTAAAAAATAAATAAATAACTAAAGAAATTGTGGACCCACGTCCAAGGAGCTGTATGTATGATGCTAATTAGCAGCTAGCCTTTGGAAGAATAAGTCAGAGTCAGAGAGTCTTTATTGTCATTTGCACCGCATGTGGTACATGAGATGAAAACGAGATTATGTACACGAGGTCCCAGTTACATCCAACAACAAATGAAAGAGAAAAACAGTAATAACATCGAGAACTAACTAAGAAAAACATCAACTAGTAATACACTAAGCCTAATATAGTGGGAATAAACAGCAGCACGAACATGAGTTTGTATGAGCAGATGGTCACAGATGGTCACAGATGAACACAGCAACAAGAAAACATATCAGCATCACCATGATGTGATATTTTGCAGTGTTTATTTTAATTTTATTTTTATTTATTCATGAGTCTAACAGCCTCAGGGTAGAAGCTGTTCCTCAGTCTAGTGGTTCTACACTTGATGCTCCTCAACCTCCGTCCTGAGGGGAGTGGGGCAAAGAGTGAGTGTGCTGGATGAGTGAGGTCTTTCATGATACAGGTGGCTCTTTTCCTGCATCTAGAGGTGTAAATGTCTGTGATGGTGGGGAGACTGACTCCAACAGACTTCTGTGCAGCCTTCACCACTCTCTGCAGAGCTTTTCTTTCTTCAACTGTGCAGCCTCCATGCCACACGTTGATGCTGGAGCACAGGATGCTCTCCACTGCACACCTGTAGAACGAGGTGAGAACTGGGCTGCTCAGACCGGCTCGTCTCAGCCGTCTGAGGAAGTAGAGTCTCTGATGACCTTTCTTGATCAGGCTGGTGGTGTTGTTGCTCCAGCTGAGGTTATCATTCAGGTGTACACCCAGGTATTTGTAGCTGGAGACCACTTCCACTGCAGACCCACCTATTACCAGTGGGGCATGGGTGTGTTTGTTCCTTCTGAAGTCCACAATCATCTCCTTTGTCTTCTTCACATTCATGTGAAGATTATTCTCTTTGCACCAGCTCTCCAGGTGTTCCACCTCCTGTCTGTAGCTGGACTCATCATTGTTTGTGATGCATCCCACCACCGCTGTATCATCTGCAAACTTAACAATATGACAGCCTGGAAGTGTGGCTGTACAATCATATGTGAGCAGAGTGAACAGAAGGGGGCTCAGCACACATCCCTGAGGAGAGCCAGTGCTGAGGGTTATGGTGGAGGAGGAGAAGTTGTGGATCTTCACGGACTGTGGTCTGTCTGTTAAGAAGTCTAGTATCCAGTTACAAATAGAGGGGCTTAGTCCAAGTGTAGATAGTTTGTCTATCAGAGTTTGGGGGATCATGGTGTTGAAGGCAGATGTGAAGTCCACAAAGAGCAGACGCACGTATGAGTCCTTCTGATCCAGGTGGGTGAGAGCAGTGTGGACCACGGAAGAAATGGCGTCCTCTGTTGATCGGTTCTCACGGTATGCGTATTGATGAGGGTCCTCATTGATGTTGACGGTTGCCTTGATGTGGGACATGACCAGTTTCTCAAAACATTTAGCGACTATCGGGGTGAGGGCCACCGGTCTATAGTCATTCAGACCAGTCACTGTGGAGCTCTTTGGGACTGGGATGATGGTCGCGGTCTTCAGGCAGGTGGGAACTGACTCCAGTGCAAGTGAGGTGGTGAAGATGTCAGCCAGCACCTCACAGAGCTGGTCCGCACATTCCTTCAGAACTTTCCCTGGGATGTTGTCTGGTCCGGTTGCTTTATGAGGATTAATCTTTCTGAGACTGCCTCTCACTTCTGCTGCGGACACCCTGAGATGCTCTTCATCTGGTGATGAGGTGAGTCTGGTGCTGGCTGGTCTGTTTGGATCATCAAAACGTGCATAAAACTTATTGAGGGCATCAGGCAGAGATGGGTCCCTGGGGCATTGTTTGTTTTTGCCTTTGTAGTCTGTTATGCATTTAATACCCTTCCACATGCTCCGTGGGTTCTTGTGAGGTGAACTGAATAACATGTAAATTGTACAATTTTATGAATATTCCTCAAAGATAAGTGAAACATTCAGGCATATGTACATATGTTTGTGTCCATACCTAACTGCATGTTTATGCAATGCAGAAACAAGGAAGAGGGAGCAGAGCAATCCATTCTAGATCCTGTCAGAATGAAAGGAATAACATACTAAATAAACAGCAGGACAATCTTTGAAACAGTCACCTGTAATAAAAATAAAGTAAAAAAAAAAATTACACATAAATACAGTCTAACTCAGCAAGAATAAACTTTATGAAATATACATTTATGAATATTAACAGGTCTCTCTTGTAAATGAGTCCTCGTGACTCAATGAGACCTGTATAAATAAAGTTTGGATTAATGAAAGTTAGAGGTATGGGTCATAAACATTTTTAATAAGTGAAAGTTTTAAGGATGAGTGTCTCACTGATGCCTCACAGAACAGTTTAAAAGATATAATAATGTATATGAAAAACCATGTTTTTCCACCATTAAAATTTTACTTATACGGTACTTACTTACTTATAATCTTAAGGGAACCAATATTTTTGTTATGCCACAGCATAGAACTAGTTTAAAGAGTAGGTCTACTTTAATTCAGGGAATAGGTCTGTGGAATGGTTTGGAAAATGATGTTAAAATTTCAAAGTCAATGTCTATGTTTAAGAAAATGAATAAAACTAAATTTCTAAAAAAAAAATATACAGTATATATAAATTGGTTTATATCCAAATTACTATATATGGTAAAGTGTGATGAGTTATTTATTATGTTACATTTTTTATAGTTGATTGTTGTCTGAATTGGTTGTTTGAAATAATTTTGTTTAAAGAAGAGGCAGATATGATAAGATTTTTTCTTCTTCTGCTTCCTTTCATTTCATGTATTGTTTTATTTTTTATGTGATTTTGTAAATATATATATATATATTTTTAATCTGAAATGAATAAAAAAAAACGTTTGTTGGTCTTGCAGTTCCGCTCTTCGTCGGCTGGCGGCAGCAAGGCGCACAAACGTTGTTTGGCAGCTACTTAATAAAACCGTAGAAGAAGAAGCGCAGCAATGGCGGTGCAACAACAAGCTTCCGACCCTGTCAGACTGAAATGTTTACTTTCTTTACTTCTGCTCCACTTTTGTCGGATTTCTGCCGAGCAGCTGGAGTGGGATGACAGCGGATACGTGCTGTACTGCCCCTGCATGGGTAACGCGTTACTTTTAGCGGAATACTTTGATTTTTCTATCGCTAAAACTCAACCCAAACTTTGTTCATAGTAAAAGTTTGAAGTTCGAAGCCAGATGTGTGTGAAACGAGAATTAATCAGTCCAGAAAAGTGTCCCAACGTAGCACTAATCGTGTATTTGACCTAAAAGACTTCTGGTTGAGACTTTTCTTTTTAAGCAAGCCTGTTCTGCCTCCACATGATTTTATCTTCGATCTTGGTTGATATTATTATTGATTTTACTTGATTTTATCACTTGTTTTATTTGATTTTTGCTTTGTTGCACTTTGTAGCACTTTGAGATTTTTATTAATGAAAAGTGCGGTATAAATTAAATTCATTATTATTATTAAAAGATAAAATAAATGCTCAAAGGATAAACAATAAAAAGTCGGGTTGTAAAGTTTTGGATCTTGTCCAGGTCGCTTTGGGAACCAGGCAGACCACTTCCTGGGATCTCTGGCCTTTGCTAAGATGCTGAACCGAACCCTGGTGGTCCCTCCCTGGATAGTGTACCGGCACCACACACCACCTTACACCAATGTAAGTACTGTACAGGAGCCCCCCCACACACACAGGGGTTTTAGAATACAAGTATGAAAACATCAAATCCTGCAGGGCACACGCTGTAAGACGTCCCTAAAGGAATGCATATCGCCCGCCACCTTCTGCAGCAGAGGGTTTACCAAACATGGTGCTTTGATGAGAAGACATTAGCCTTTTTGGTCAAACCTTAAGATTTAAACAGCCTTGTGTACAAACCGGATTCCAAAAAAGTTGGGACACTAAACAAATTGTGAATAAAAACTGAATGTAATGATGTGGATGTGCCAACATCTAATATTTTATTCAGAATAGAACACAAATCACAGATCAAAAGTTTAAACTGAGAGAATGTATCATTTTAAGGGAAAAATATGTTGTTTCAAAATTTCACAGTGTCAACAAATCCCAAAAAAGTTGGGACAAGTAGCAATAAGTGGCTGGAAAAAGGAAATTGAGCATATAACGAACAGCTGGAAGACCAATTAACACTAATTAGGTCAATTGACAACATGATTGGGTATAAAAAGAGCTTCTCAGAGTGTCAGTGTCTCTCAGAAGCCAAGATGGTAAGAGGATCACCAATTCCACCATTGTTGTGCAGAAAGATAGTGCAGCAATACCAGAATGGTGTTACCCAGCGTAAAATAGCAAAGACTTTTAAGTTATCATCATCAACCGTGCATAACATCATCAAAAGATTCAGAGAATCTGGAACAATCGCTGTGCGTAAGGGTCAAGGCCGTAAAACTCTACTGGATGCTCGTGATCTCCGGGCCCTTAAACGTCACTGCACCTCAAACAGGAATGCCACTGTCAAGGAAATAACAGAATGGGCTCAGGAATACTTCCAGAAAGCATTGTCAGTGAACACAATCCACCGTGCCATCCGCCGTTGCCAGCTGAAACTCTACAGTGCAAAGAGGAAGCCATTTCTAAGCAAGCTCCACAAGCTCAGACGTTTGCACTGGGCCAGGGGTCATTTAAAATGGAGTGTGGCAAAATGGAAGACTGTTCTGTGTCAGATGAGTCACGATTTGAAGTTCTTTATGGAACACTGGGACGCCATGTCATCCGGACCAGAGAGGACAAGGATAGCCCAAGTTGTTATCAACGCTCCGTTCAGAAGCCTGCATCACTGATGGTATGGGGTTGCATGAGCGCTTGTGGCATGGGCAGCTTGCATGTCTGGAAAGGCACCATTAATGCAGAGAACTATGTTCAGGTTCTAGAACAACATATGCTCCATCTAGACGTCATCTCTTTCAGGGAAGACCCTGCATTTTTCAACAAGATAATGCCAGACCACATTCTGCAGCAATCACAACATCATGGCTACGTAGGAGAAGGATCCGGGTACTGAAATGTCCAGCGCCTGTGGCGGTTCTGGACACGGGCCCACACGGGCCGGTGCCCCTGTATCACGGAGCCTGGCCCTCCCTCTGGCCTGCCCTCTGAGCAAGAAGCGGAAACCATCCGATACCAGCCATGTTTACGTATCAGATTTTTGATCCAACCTGCCGATGTTTTCTGATCCATGATGCACGTTGGCTTCAAACTATGGAATGGATTTCCTGAATGGAGGCGTGTCTCATGAACCCAGAGTAACAAGACCCACCTCACATTCAGGAAATCCATGTCACAGTTTGCAGCCAGCTACAAGCGTGAGGGGCTGACTGAGTACTCTGTTGGGCTTGTTTTGGCATCGTTTTCAAAAAGCGGGTCGTTTGTTTATGGATTGTTTTCATGGAGCTAGACGCTTGTTTCTGTCGCAAGTTCTGACAACACTGGTGAGTAGCATCTTAGCTAGCAGGTAGCCGACTTTTCATCGTAACAAAGTAACATGTGTCCGCTGTGTGGAAGTATTTAAACACTGCAAGACAACAACGTTCAATGTCTGCAGAGCCATAGCGCCACATTAAACCGCGGTCAAGTTAGTTTTATGTTGGACATTTGAGCTCTGGGCTTCAGCGGTGTGTTTTTCTTTTTCATGCCGGGAATTGCGCTCTGATTGCGGGCAGCTGCTGTCAGCTTCCCCCTGGAGCTCCGTGGCTGCGCATCATATCATAACAGCTACAATATAAAGCCATGTAAACACTAAAAACAGGAACATGTCTGTGTTGGTTTATGCCATGAACTTAGCAGATGTAAAGCCATTTAATATTTTATTTAATTTATTTATTCATTCATTTAAAAGAGACAAAATAAAACAAATTCATCAAAAATAAAACATTGAATGAAAAGAGTGCAGAAAGAAGAAAAAAATCTTATATCACCCCATTATTTAAAAGAATATATAAAATAACTTTAAACAAACAATCACTTAACTCCATATCTGTAAAATTAACTGAATTATAACCATTTTTGAGTTGGCTTATTTCAATTGCCTGCTGCAGCCATCTTCAATTCAATTGTGCTCAAAAGTTAATCATCAGTAAAGAAACATCCGTTTATTATTTCTTGAAAGATTTTTCAAAATCTGTCCAGAGGGTCATGAGATATTTTGCTAACAGACCAACACCATTGATTCTAAATAAATAACGCTATAATTTTAAAGAAAGATCTTATGCATTCTAAAAGTCCTTTGCTTATGCTTTGGGAATGAATCTCAGCTACTACCACACCAAATTTTATCTCAATTTTTTGTCAAATTGACTGAGTTGTAGTCAATTTTGTGTTGTTCAGTTAGCTGTGGCAGCCATTTTGAATTGGATGTACTTTAAAAGTCAACCAGTCGTAGAGAGCCATTCAGTGATTATTTCTTGAAAGTTTAATCAAAATCTGTTCAGTTGTTCATAAGATATTTTGCTAACAGACAGATGCAGAATACAAACATAATTTGATAATTTCTGGCAAACCGATCAACAAATGAGTCACTCATTTGTTGATCGGTTTGCCAGAAATCATGATGCCAGAAATCATGAAATTCTGCGATTTTGTATTCATCAAAATCACAGAATACAGTTGCTGTGATAGTAGGGCAGCCAATGTTGTTACCTGTATATAATTTTGGACTGAGAAACTGAACCAAGACTTCACCTAACAGTTATTTTCATTATCATTTTATTTGCTTATTAATATATTTTATTCAGTCAATACAAATACTGTGTAAAATGTTTTATATTTTTCTCATTTGATTTTTTAAACTATTTTCTTTGGTTACAATGGTTAATCACTGCTTTAAAAAATAAGAGTCAAGTAAGATTTCAAATCTTTCTTTTTCTCCGAGATGAACGTGCCCCTTTGACAAAACCTCTGGCCCCAGCTTGGCCCCACCAGTACAACTGGTCTAGAACCGCCACTGGTCCAGCCTGCAGTCCAGATCTTTCACCTATAGAGAACATTTGTCACATCATAAAGAGGAAGGTGCAACAAAGAAGGTCCAAGACGATTGAACAGTTAGAGGCCTGTATTAGACATGAATGGGAGAGCATTCCTATTTCTAAACTTGAGAAACTGGTCTCCTCTGTCCCCAGACGTCTGTTGAGTGTTGTAAGAAGAAGGGGGGATGACACATAGTGGTAAAAATGGACTTGTCCCAACTTTTTGGGAATCCGGTTTGTATGTTGAGACTTGTCAGGACTTTGTGTTGAGGATCACCTTCAGTTTCTACCACGTCAAACTTCAGCTCAGTCTCTGGAAAGCTCTAGATGTTTCACAGTTTCATCAAAATCACTCAATTTTAGGCCTCGAAAAGCTACGAATGCGTCCAGATTTTTAATTTTATGTTAAAACGCATTAAGTGATGTCAGGTCATGCTGTGGCAGCCATCTTTAATCAGGTTGACTGTTGAGGTGAATCAGTCCAGAGTTTTTGTAATGAATTTCGAGGGGGGACCTGGAAATTCAACCACGCAGGAGTGAGTGAAAAGATTTATTGAATGTTTGTCAGGGGAGCCACTCCTGAGGGAGAACATCAGCCAAAACTCTGCAGGGAGAGAGAACAGGCCGGTGTCTGGGACGGTCCTGAGAACGTGAGAGGTTCTGAAGAACTAACTGTAGGGGTGGGCGATATGGCTCAAAAATTATATTGTGATATTTCAGAGCATTATCACGATAACGATACATTTCGTGATATAACTGGGGAAAAAAAACGGAAATCAAATTTATTTATTTGACAAAATTAACTTAACATGTTGCTTTGCAGTATTATATAAAAATGAAAAAAAAAAAACAAGGGGTAATTTTACTGAAATTACTTTATTTAGTAAAGTATTCAGTCTCCAAGTATAAAAAAATAAAAATGATCTGTTATTTAGATTTAAAAAGTCTGCACAAAATATAGATCAACAAAATCCACCACAAAAACTAAAGAGCAGGTGTAGTTTCCTAAAACAGCTAAATCACGCTCCGGAACATTCCACAATCCAACTCCCTGAAGTGAGGTAGACCGTCCCTTCAAGCTGTGATCAGCTGATCCTGAAGCTTTTTGGTGTTTCAGCTTCATCTATTCATGCAGGAATGATTCATTTCTCTGACTGATCTGTCTTTATCACCTGCCTCTTGGTCCGTGGAGAGCCACGCGTGTTTGTACCGACAGTTTTTAGAGCGAGGGAGACCAGCCCGCAGTGGTCGCTCAGAGCTGGGGGGGGGGGCATTTGATCCTCTGTACCTGCAGTTTAGAGCAAGGGGAGAGAAGCGTTTAGAGCAGGGGTGCTCACACTTTTTCAGCATGCGAGCTACTTATAAAAAAACCAAGTCAAAAAGATCTACCCAATACAAAAATGCAAAACATATAATTATCTTCAAATGTATTAAGGATTCTTTTTATGTACAATGTACCTATGTTGATGTACCTTGCATAACTGAATAAGCCAATTTTGCACAACACATGTAATAAATCAGGGGTCAGGTCGCCCGTAGGGACCAAATGGGGTGATGGTGACAGCAATATAGATTGTTTAAATTTTATTTAAAAAAAAGATGGTAGAAACTGATCCCCACCCCTTTCTTTATAAGAATCTGGTGTTTTACTTTAATAAATGTTAAAAAATCATTAGATTTTTTTTTTACTTTATAATGTCATCTCTAAAAAAAACTCCAGCAAATCTAAAGTGGTCCACCGGCCACCAGTTGATAACCACAGTTGTAGCAGGTTGTTATGGCTCCGGACACGTTTAATTTAGTGAAGGAAGGCATAAAAATATCTCTTTTGGTACGGAGAGATTTACAGCGGTGTATTTTACAGACTGTCCCTGAACGCAGCGCGAAAGTGTGTTTTGCAAACGCTCGCGCTGCGGGACAGGGAAACGTGCAGAGAACGGAGAGTAGTCAAGGAGGTTATTCTGTATGAAAAGTGTCTCGTATGATTTTAATAATAAAGCCACGTCAACTCCCAACCAGTATGTTTAAGCGTGCAGAGAAACAACACAGCGTCACTCACCCGGAAGATGGTGGCGGCGTTTCGCTTTGAAGTTGCTGCTGTCCGAACTGGGATTTTAGTTCCTCCACCTTTCTGTTTCTCAGCTGGCTTTTCGGTGGGAAGTCCATGTCGTATTTTCCATGAACAGTCCGAAATCTGATTGTTTTAGCTTAGTATGTTTCGCTGCGTTCCACCTTCGCGCCATTGTTTTTCAGAAACTGCATGAGCATGACCTAAAGCTCTCATCTGATTGGTTGCCGTATATGTCAATCAAGTGACGGGAGCCGGAAACTCAAGATTCAGTTGTCATCTGATTGGTTGCCCTGAATGTCAATCAAGTAACGGGATGTTTGATTGGCTGACAATTTTTTTAATGTCACGCTGCGGGAAAAAAAATAAAAATAATAATGTCACGCTGCGATCGACCGGTAATGCCTCGATCGACGTAATGAGCAGGTCTGGTTTAGAGCAAGGGGAGAGAAGCTGAGACGCGAGTTGTTTGTTTTTAGCATTTTAGCGAGCTAGTATTGCACGCAGACTGGTGGAGGGGAGGTGCGCAGTTCAGTTTGTTCGTTTGAAGCGCTCTGTTGTTAAGGGGGCGGGGTGCCCTTACGTATTACGTCATGAAATTAGCATATCATGATATAACTTTTTTGCCCAGACAAGCTTTTCTTACCGGTAATACCGGGAACAATATGATATGGCCCAGCTCTAACAAACTGCAGAGTTTGGTCACGGGTGGAGCTGCAGCAGCTGCGATGACGTCAGAGGGAGGTTAGGAGAGACGGAGGTTCAGCCAGATCACGAGATACACCTGGAAGATCCAACAAACACTCCTCTACCGCTCGTGGAGCTTGGTTCTGGAAGAGTCCGGGTTGAACTGCAGACAGGGGTCATTCACAGAGAAGGCGACACTTATCCGAGGGTTTGGTGAGAATCTGTGGTCAGACGGCAGAGCGACAGTCGAGGTCCAGAAGTTATCCGTCATGGGCGAGGTAAAGAGCGGAGTCTGGTCATGGAGTGGGTCGACAACGAGCAGGAACTGGAACACTGGATTACTTCAGGCGGGAGAAGATCAGATAATCTGGCAGGGAGGCAGAGACTGAGGAGCGCTCACGAAGCACAGCGGAGCGGAGCAGGTAGCAGGGCAGACGGAACATACATGACGTGAAGCATGACAGTTTTGAGATATTTTGCTAACAAACCCACACAGTTTAGAGCTCAACTGTCCTGTTGTCTTCTGGTGATGAGAAACAAGCAGTTCCGTTGTTTCTGGACCCAGTTGGTTTCATCGGTGTGTTCGATGGTGACCCGTATCTTAACCTCCTGCTGCCCTCGGGTCAGAACGACCCACGAGGGCCCCCGCTCTTAATGGCACGGACGCGAGCGTTCTTCGTGGAGGTGAAGTGTCTCCTCTTTGCCTCCCGCAGAAGTGGATCTAGTGAAAACCGATCGATGGATTAAAGCTCGAGGGAAAAGAGCAGAAAGGAACGAGGACGCAGCACCGGCTGAAGCGTAACGCGTCTTTCATTAAACTCGACGTATTCGTCCGCACCGTTACCCGCCGGTTGATCGCGGGAGAGCCCAAAGTCTGGATCTTTCTTCTGTGCAGTCTGTAATTCAGCTTGTTCCTCGTCGTTTACGGCAACAGACTCTGAATTAGGCCTGTCACAATAAACAATCAGTCAATTAGTCGCACGATGAATGAAAATTATCGACCTCGTTGACATTTATCTTTTTTTTTTGTGTGTGTGTCTCTCTTTCTACTGAAGACACAGCTCAGTTCCGGTGCTCTTCGCTGACCCCTCCCTTTCTCTTTTCTCTTTAAAATCTGTTTAAACGATCCATAATCACGTTTTTGGATTGTTAAAAGCGGCCGTGGTGTAGTGGTAATGGCAGTCGTCTCCCGATCGGAAAGTTGGCGGTTCGACTCCCGGGACCCGCACCATGTGTCGTTGTGTCCTTGGGCAAGACACTTAACCCTGAGTTGCTCCCGGTAGGACTGGAAAGCACCTTGCATGGTAGTCTGCCGCCACCGGTTTATGAATGTGTGTAGCATTCAATATATGTGTAGCACTTTGAGATTTTCAGTAATGAAAAGTGCGTTATAAATTGAATTAATTATTATTATTATTATTATTATTATTAAGCTGAGAATCTAAGCTACGCGCTAAGCTAACAGGTCAACCTCGGGAAAAATCCTCCATAAAGGGACTTGCTGCTCGCTCCTTCACTAGCCATCCTTCGGTTCAGTCTGTTACTACCATCTAGTGGTCAAAAAAGGTACTACAGTACATGTAAAACAAAATACAGTTAGTCCTCGACTTACGACGTAGATCCGTTTTTACGCAGCGTCGTAAACCAATTTTCGACGTAAGTCGGAACATACGTACATACTGCACCATATACATGTACAGTACTTTATTACCAAGCACTTAGCCTATCCTAACAGTACCCTACATAATTATTTTAAAAAACACATACGTTTGAGAGCCATGATGAAGGGCAAAAAGAGAGAGGCCTACTAGGATGCTGTTGACGCCGTTCTCCTCGGTCCATCTGCCGTATTCCATTTACGACGTAAAACCGCGTTCACAGTACAGTGCAGTATTCCTCCGCCGCTGCACCGCGTACAGTACAATATTGTATTCTTCCGCCGCTGCGTCACAACGTTTATGACGTAAACCTGCGTAACTTGAAATAAGGCTTTTCATAGGAAATGGGAGATGCGTCGTAACCACGAAATGTCGTAACCCGAGGACTACCTGTATAGAAAACATTTCTTCTTAAATTTGACAATAATTATTGTCAAATTTCAAACAATATTATCGTTTATCACAATAATTTCTGAGACAATTAATCGCCCAGTAAAATGTGTTATCGTGACAGGCCTGCTCTGAATGTTGCTCTAAGCTTCGTGTGGCACAAATCTGAAATCACTTCGGGTTTGCGCAACGGAAATGACCTTTTTTTTGTTTTTATACCAACATATTGTTGTTCACCGTCTAAAGACTGGAGCTCAAAACATCTAAAAGTGTAAACTTTATTATTATTCAGGTGTTATTTCTTACAAGATGATTATTGGATAGTTTCTTAAGAGTTGTATTTTGATTTATAAAGTTATGGAGCTCTTTGATAAATTATAAATACATGTATTGAAGATGAGTAAATTTTAAAGTTCTTTAACGTCGTAATAAACTGGACTTGTTTATTTTGTTTGTTCTTCTTTAGATTAATTATTATTTTTTTGTTTGTTTTATGTCATTCCTTCATTATTTTTGTCTTTCAGAGCATTACCAGAGAGAAGTGCAACATTATTATTTATTAAAGTTTATTTTTATTTAACATTTATTTATACGTGGAGTCATGAGGACTCTTATTTTTATTGTTTTAGATAAAACTGTTTACAACAATGAAACAACACAGTGTGATAAACAACATACCGGTAGTATCATTTGAAACAAGGTAAGAAACTAAAAACAAGAACAAATTTATGGAAAACTTTAACCGATTTCTTTATCAATTAAAATTATAAAAAGTTATTTCTAATCGATTTACAGTTTGTTTTTTTGTATTGGGCAGCTGTGTTGAAGCGTATGAGGAGTTTTATTGGAAAAGTTAATTTTCACAAAGTCCATTAAAGCAGTTCATGAACTTCATGTGATTATTAGTTTTTTGTTTGGTTTTATTGGTGGAAGAATCGATAAAAGATTGTTTTTCTTGGTTTAGTATCAAAGAGCAGAACTCTCAGACAATTTGCTTCATTTCCACTCATGAAATTTGTGTTGTTCAAATATTTAAACGTTAAAAAAAATCTAACCAGTCAAACGAACATTTGTTTCGAGCGTGAAGCGAAACTCGTGTAGATGCAGGTCAGAATAATTCAACACAAATCTTTTTCCACTTCTTGTGTTTCCTTCTGGTGCTCAGGTTCATGTTCCTTACAGCGACTTCTTCCAGCTGGAGGCTCTGTCGGCCTTCCACCGCGTGGTCAGTCTGGAGGACTTCATGGAGAAGCTGGCCCCCAAACACTGGCCCCCGGGCCAGAGGAGGTCCTACTGCTTTGAGGCTGCTGCCCAGCGGAGCGCAGACAAGAAGTCCTGCCCCATGAAGGTCAGAGAAAACCCCTGAAACTGAATCTTACCGCAGCCTCGGCTGTTTTTAGATTATCGTCTATTAATTTATAGACCTCCCAAACCGCATGTTTCATTTAACTCAGAGATGCATGACCTCCTCACTTTTTTCTGCACCTCCCCTGTGAAGACTATTTTTCTTGGCGACTTAAATATCCACGTGGACAATTCTTCTTCACCTCTGGCAACAGATTTTAAGTCTCTTCTGGACTCTCTTAATCTCACTCAACATGTTGACGCCCCTACGCACAGCAGGGGGCATACTCTGGATTTGGTGATTACAGACACTGTACTCATCAATAACTTATCTGTATATGACCTGGGTGTCTCAGATCACAGGGTCATCTCCCTGGAAGTGCCTTCATCTTCGCCTGCTTCAAACCCAAAACGACCCATCCAGTTCCGTGACCTTAAAAACATTTCCCTTGATGTTCTGTCTGCCGATCTTCACACCCTGACCGCTGTCAATCATTCTTCTGCAGATGACTCTGTGGATTACTACAACCAATCTCTTCGGGAGCTCCTGGACCTACACGCCCCCTTGAAGACAAGACTGGTGTCTTTCTCCCGTTCAGCCCCTTGGTACACTGATGAGCTGCGCAAGATGAAGGCAACTGGCCGTGCTATTGAAAGACGTGTAAAATCATCTGGTCTGTCTGTGCATAAGCAGGCATATAAAGAACATCAGAAAGCATACGCCTATTCTCTTAAAGAAGCACGCTCCAAATATTATTCTAACATCATCAACACCTGCCCTGGAAACTCTAAACAGCTCTTCTCCACAATCACTCGTCTGCTTAATCCCATTAAGCAAACTCTTGAGGACTCTGCTCAAAAATGTGACCTGTTTCTTTCATCTTTTAAAACCAAAGTTGACACTATCAGATCTCAGCTCCACAACCTCCCCGTTCTCAGTGTGCCACCCACCCGTCTGCATTCTGGGACCCTAAACAGCTTTGACGAAGTTGTTCAGAGTGAGGTGGAGGCCATCATCAAGAAAATGAAGCCTTCATCCTGCGCCCTGGATCCTTTCCCCTCGTCTCTCATAAAAACCAATCATTCTGCAATAGGCCCACTTATCACTCAAATAATAAATCAGTCTCTACAATCTGGTCATGTTCCACTGCCTCTAAAAACCGCCATCATTAGGCCTCTTCTGAAAAAATCTAATTTGGATCCCAACATTTTTTCTAATTACCGCCCAATTTCACACCTCCCTTTTCTGTCTAAAGTGCTGGAAAAAGCTGTTGCTGCTCAGCTGCAGGATCACCTACAACAACACTCTCTGTATGAGAAGTTCCAGTCTGGATTCAGGGCAGCTCACAGTACAGAGACTGCATTGCTGAGGGTTACCAATGATGTCCTCTTGGCTGCTGACACTGGCTCTCCCTCCATCCTTGTCCTCCTTGACCTCACTGCAGCCTTCGACACTGTGGACCATAGTATCCTCCTCCACCGTCTTCATGTGGAGGTCGGTCTCTGCGACACAGTCCTGGACTGGTTCAAATCTTTCCTCTCCAATAGGCTGGAATGTGTTAGTCTTGGCAACGCCACGTCCCAGACAGTTTGTGTCTCCTGTGGTGTCCCTCAGGGGTCGGTTCTGGGGCCCCTGCTGTTTTCCCTTTACATGCTGCCTTTAGGTCAAATTATTAATCAGTTCAACATTTCTTTTCACTGTTATGCCGACGATACACAGCTTTACATCAGGACTGGAGCATCCTCATCTTCCACCTTGTCATCTCCATCTTCACTCACTGCCCTCTCTGCCTGCCTGGAGGCAATTAGGGCATGGATGAATCAGAACTTTCTTCAATTAAACTGCTCCAAGACTGAGGCCATACTGATTGGCACCCCTCACCAGGTACAAACATCTCCTATAACAACACTTTCCTTTTCTGGACAAGACATCCCCCTCTCCACCTCTGTTACTAATCTTGGAATAAAAATGGACTCCAATCTTACATTTGAAAATCACATTAAGCATTTGTTTAAAACTTGCTTCTTCCATCTTCGAAACATCTCCAGACTTCGCCCATCCCTAACTTTTTCCGATGCTGAGAAGCTCGTCCATGCTTTTGTCTCCTCCAGGCTCGACTACTGCAACTCCCTGTTTATTGGAATCCCTGGCAAAAACCTTCAGAAACTTCAATATATTCAAAACAGTGCAGCAAGGATCTTGTTGAGAGTTCGTAAATTTGAACATATTACGCCCATTCTCCATAACCTTCATTGGCTTCCTGTCGCCTACAGAATTCAGTACAAAACTGCTCTCATTACACATCAATGCTTACACGGAACTTCACCAGATTATCTGAAGGATATTCTTATTCCATACTCATCCACCCGCTCGCTGCGGTCACAGAACAGCAATCTCCTTCACATTCCGAGAACCAAATTAAGGACCATGGGAGACCGGGCTTTCAGTGTGGCTGCCCCCCGCCTGTGGAACTCTCTTCCTGACTGTCTAAGAGCCCCACAGTCTGTGGTTGACTTTAAGAGCGACTTGAAGACCTTTCTTTTCGACCAAGCATACTCTACCTCCTCATGATTCTACTTTTGATCTTAGCTGATATTGTTATTGATTTTAATTGTTTTATTATTTGTTTTATTGACATTTAATTCTGTTGCTCCTTGTAGCACTTTGAGATTTTCATTAATGAAAAGTGCGTTATAAATTGAATTCATTATTATTATTATTATTATCAGACAAAGTTGGTGAGTAGATTAAATATTTCCTTCTGTCCTGCGTCATCGATGACCCCAGGTGGACACCCGGGTATAAAACCTGACCCGACATGGATCTGAAGGGTCCGTTGGTGATCACCGGTCACCTGACGATGACATAATGAAACCTTCACCTCACAGAAAAGTTGATCACGACTCACATTTCAGTTTAGAACAGCTCATTTTTCCCCCCACAAACATTGAATTAATATCATTTTAAATATAAACTAGAGAAATTGCATTTCCTGCAAAAAAGTAGCGTGAATGCTTATTACTGAAAAACAGCTGAAATGAGCTAAAATAGCTGAAATGGAGAACAAGCCTAAGTTAGAAGAAGAAATCATAAAGAACACATTTGCTGAATTTGGTTTAAAAAAATAGAAATGAGCACAAAATTTAGGACATTAGCTAAAAACAGCTTAAATTTGCAAAAAATAAAAAAAAATGCTGAAACAGCTGAAAAGGCAGAAAGAAGTTTAAACAACTGGAAGGAAACATAAAGAGCTAAAATTAGCCCAAAAAAATGTGGAATTAGCTGAAAAAGCTGAAATTAGCATAAGACGGCTAAATGGTAGCTGAAATAGCAGAAAAAGCTGAAAGTAGCAGAAATAAATTGAAAGGAGTAAAACGAGCTGACATTCGCAGAAAGAAGTTAGGCTGAAAGTAGCAGAAATTACCACAAAAAAAAATGAATATCTGAGAACAGCTGAAATTAGCTAAAAAATAGTAAAAGGTAGCTGAACAAGTAGAACAAGACTAAGTTAGCACTGCAGAAGAAAGCAGAAAGAACACATTTGCTGAATTTGGTTTAAAAAAATAGAAATGAGCACAAAATTTAGCACATTAGCTAAAAATAGCTTAAATTTGCAAAAAAAAAAAAATTGCTGAAACAGCTGAAAAGGCAGAAAGAAGTTTAAACAACTGGAAGGAAACAGAAAGAGCTGAAATTAGCCCAAAAAATGTGAAATTAGCTGAAAAGGCTGAAATTAACATAAAACAGCTGTTCCATCCATCCATTTTCGTCCGCTTATCCGGGGTCGGGTCGCGGGGGTAGCAGCCTAAGTAGGGAGGCCCAGACTTCCCTCTCCCCAGCCACTTGGAGCAGCTCCTCCGGGGGAATCCCAAGGCGTTCCCAGGCCAGCCGAGAAACATAGTCCCTCCAGCGTGTCCTGGGTCTTCCTCTGGGTCTCCTCCCGGTGGGACATGCCCGGAACACCTCACCAGGGAGGCGAATGAAACAGCTGTTGTAAATGGTAAATGGTAGCTGAAATAGCAGAAAAAGCTGAAAGTAGCAGAAATAACTTGAAAGGAGTTAAAACGAGCTGAAATTAGCAGAAAGAAGTTAATTAGACTGAAAGTAGCAGAAATTACCACAAAAAACATGAATTTATCTGAAAACAGCTGAAATTGGCTAAAAAATAGTGAAAAGGTAGCTGAACAAGTAGAACAAGCTTTAATTAGCAGAAGAAAACAGAAGGAACGTTTGCCCAATTCGGCTGAAAGAAGCAGAAATAAGCACAAAAATGTGGAAATTATCTGAAAAACAAAAAGCTGAAATTAGCAACAACCAAAAAAAACAATTGAAAAGTAGCTAAAAGGCTGAAAGAAGCTTAAGTTACCAGAAAGAAGCGGAGAGAGCAGGTTTTTGCTGAATTATGTTGAAAAAAGTTGAAAGGAGTGCAAAAAAAGATGTGGAAGTAGCTGAAAAAGCTTAAATTAGCATAAAAACAGTTAAAAAGTAGCTGAAATAAGCTGACAGGAGCATGACAAGCTGAAATTAACAGGAAGAGGTTAGAAGAAGCTCAAATATGTTGTAGTTTGCAGAAAGAATCTGAAAGGATCACAATAATTATAATAATTTGTCACATTTGTCATCTGTGTATGTTTCCCATACTTGACAGATGAAATTGGTCTTCTGCATTTAACCCAACCACCACCAGGTGGTGCAGCGAGCAGCGTAGTCGCGCTCGGGGAGCTGGAGAATTAGATGTGCACTCATAGACACCCCAAGGTGTGTAGTGGCCGGGGCGCGAACCCGCGTCCTTCGGGTCCCAAGTCAAAAGCCCTGCCACTACACCATCTTGGCTCCAGCTGAAGCAGAACAAAACGTGAAAGGAGCAGTAAAAGGTTGTAAACGGCTAAAGATGTGAAGGAGGTAAAATGAGCTCAGTTCACCAAAATCAAAAGTCACAGCAGGATTGTCCTGAAAGAGCCGAATGTTTTGATGAGTTGAAATTGTTTTGACTCGGAGCTCCTTCCTTCACCGTTGTTGCAATAAACACCACAGAAGAAGAACGTGTTCTTCTGAGGATCAGCCGGGAGCTGCTGATCAGCTGTATTGATTAACTGATCAGAGGGACCGCCTCACTTAACGCAACGTCAAGATGGAAAGGCATCAGCAATGACCTCGGGAGCAGCTCAGTCTGGGAAGGGTCAAAGGTCATGTCCAAACTGATTGGAGTCTGTCGTCCTGCAGACGAGTGGAGAACAGTTTTGAGGGTAACGTTGTAAAAAAGAGTGGGTCAGAATTCCTCCACAACCCAGTTTGTTTTATTTGGTCCTGATGAAACACAAGAACTGACAGTTGGTGAATTTTACTTTCTGACTCAAAAAAAAAAGAAAAGAAAAAAAGCTAAAGTTCTTGTTCAGTTGTCTGATCTGGACCGTTGGTTCTGGTTCCTCTCCAGGACGGGAACCCGTTCGGTCCGTTCTGGGATCACGCCGGCGTCGACTTTGACGGGTCGGTCTTGTTCGGTGGGATTTCCTTCAGCGCCTACCATCAGCCGCAGTGGATGAAGAAGTAAGTGTGTGATGACGGTGGAGTTCTGAAAACGGTTTGTGTCACCAGAAGAGTGCACGTCTGTTAGCAAAATATCTCATGAACCACGGGATGGGTTAATGAAAACCCCCTGGATGTACGACTTGAACCGACCCAGTAAAGGGCGAGATACACTCGCGCGTCCTCACGATACGCCAATACGCAGCGTACGTATGCCCCGTACGCAGCGTAGCCCCGCGTAGCCCCTCAGGGCAAGTACGCGCAAAGGTATTTTTTTACTACGCATACGCGATTCGCATACGCGATGCGCGGTGTCTGACCTAAACTTCCCCGGCGCCGGACTGTTTTGTATGTTACACAAATGAAATAAATTCCTCTTTTTTATCGCTGATCGGGCCTTTTCTTTTGTTTTTTTGCCTAAAGTCAAGTAACCGCTTCTTCCTCCGTTCACTCGATGAATGAAATGAATGAATTCAGGTCCTACCTGGGTGCGCGATGTTTTATATATTCCCTGGTGGGCTGTGGTGGGCTGTGGGCTGCAGGAAAAGCACTCCCTGTTATTATTTTTATTTCTGAGAGAACTTTTTATAACATATATAGTAGAAAGACCGTATCAGAACACCGCAGAAGTCTGAGCGAGCTGCTCACGATAGGTTTCACTTTGAGCTGACTGAAATCTGTCAATCATTTCAGTAGGCGTGTCAAAGTGACCAATCAGCGAGCTCAGTTGAGTCCTCTCCGTGGAGCGAAAAACTAGCGGAAGTGACGATCGGAAGTGACGGTACGGAGGAAATGACGTAGAATTTGGAGCGAAAACACGAGAATCTACGCGAGAACATCAGCCGGGCTGTAGCAGAGGCTCCGTATACGCGCGTATACGGGCGTATACGCACGTATACGGAGTCTGCTTCACTGTATCTCGGCCTTTAAAGATGGCTGCCACGGCTAATCATCACAAGAATGGCTCCGTTTTACAGACCTTGAGCTAAAATTTTCTGTGGTAGTAGCAGAGAGTCAGGCGAGTGCAGTTGTTAGAGAAGGCGAGCCTATGATCGGAAGGTCGCCGGTTCAACTCCCCGGATGGACAACATCAAAACCTCCACCCTCATTTGCCCCACTCTGAGCCCTTGAGCAAGGCCCTTAACCCCCACCATCTGCTCCCCGGGCGCCCTAGATGGCAGCTCTCTGCTCCACACAGAGGGCTGTGGTAGCTCGGTGGTCTGTGGCTGTGCCATGAGTAGACCTGTCACGATAACAAATTTTGCTGGTCTCAGAAATTATTGCGATAAACGATAATATTGTTTGAAATTTGACAATAAATTATTGTCAAATTAAAAAAGAAATGTTGGTTAATTTTTGAGCATAGTACTTTTTTTCACCACTGGATGACAGTATAAGACTGTTTAAACCGAAGGATGGATAGTGAGTGAGCCAGCAGCGTGTCTCTTTAAGAAAAATGGGAGGGAGGCCCCTTGGCGTGACATGAGCTGTCTCTCTTCAGTTCTCGTAATGGCGGACGCTCGGTATGGTTTGAGCTCTTCAGCATTTTTGACACAAAGTAAAAATCAGTAAACAAGTTATCAGCTTCTTTTTGCAGAGAAAAACAACTTCTTACATGAAGACACTGGTTTCAACTGTGAATTTTGGAGCTTCAACAAGACGGAGGTTTTCTCCCGAGATCGGCCTGTTAGCTTAGCTTCTCAGCTTAGCTGCGTTTAACGATCCAAAAACACGATTTGAGATTGTTAAAAGAGATTTTAAAGAGGAACTTACCCCACTGTGAACCGATAGCTCCGCCCCAAGACAAGATTTCAAAAATGCAACAGAGTGGGTGTGCCAAGAGACACCGCCTAAAGGAGGGGGAGGTGATGAGGGGTTAGAGCGCGGAGGTGTGGCCAAGATGAGAGACCGTGACATGCAGCTAGCATTAGCATAATTTATGCAACATGGAGAGTGATCACAGCTAGTTACGTCAGTGAGGTGGAGGACTTTACACCCCCTCCCTCACCAGAAGCTGAGAGAGACTTGGAGCAAAGCTAATAATAAATATACTGCTAACCTGAAAATGATATCAATCAATACTCACAATGATAATGCTATGTTGCTATCGCTAATCCAACTCCCGATCTCTGCAGGGGAGTGGCTCTGCTTGAACCACTTTTATACTCACGCAGCAGAGGATGTGACGACAGAGTGTACAAGACACGTCACAGTGAACAGTCGTTGACCAATAAGAAAATTAGGCTGCAGTACCACAGTTCAACCCATAGGATTAGTGTAAACACATTTTTAGACCAAATATTGCAGATTTGAACAAATACACACAAAACATGAAAATTAACACAGACATAGTCCTATACAACATTTTACACACATTCTAGGGAGTTTATCAGATTTAAAAAAGTCAACTTTGGGGTAAGTTTATGTTTATGTTTGTTTATGTTTATTAAATTTGTTCATTTTTTTTACAAAAGAAACAATACAAGACAATCTCATAAATGATAGTGTACAAAATGTAAAAAAATGAAGTTCCTCTTTAAAGAGAAAGTGAGGGGTCAGTGAAGAGCACCGGAGTTGAACTTTTTGTCATCCAGTGTCTTCATAAGAAAGAGAAAGACACGAAGAAACGATAAAGACGATAAATGACAATGAGGTTGATAATTTTAATCTATCATGCGATTAATAGATTTATTGTTTATCGCGACAGGCCTAGTCAGGAAGGACATCCGGTAAAAACAAATCGCCAAGCCTTTGTGCGAGTTAGTTCGCTGAGGCGACCCCTGGGGAAGAAGCTGCTGAAAGAAGAAGCTGCTAAAAGAAGAGCTGAGGGTCATCCTCAACACGTATTCTGAGCGTGACATCTGGCGATTGCACGAGATTACAAACGTTATTTTGAAAACGTTGGTTTGTCGTTTCTCAACATGACATGATTTTAGTTTAACTGTGGTGAGCGGCGGCGGGCGATGTGCCTTCGAGGGCCTCTCGACCCTTCATCCCTGTAATTGTTTTGCAGGTTAAGTTTTCTGGATCGACTCTTGTCAACAAGCGTTTTGTTTTTCTCTGCTACAGGTTTCCTCCCTCTGAGCACCCGGTCCTGGCTCTGCCCGGCGCTCCGGCCCAGTTCCCCGTGATCGAGGAGCACGTGGCGCTGCAGCGCTTCGTGGTGTGGTCAGACCGGATCGTGAAGGAGGGGGAGGAGCGCATCACCACCCTGCTGACCCGGCCGTACGTCGGGATTCACCTGAGGATCGGCGTCGACTGGGTGAGATCGACCTGGCAACATTCGACACACGCAGTTAAGAGACGCGGAACAGTGGACCAGATCTTAACAGTGTCAATGTCAATTTTATTTGTAAAGCACATAAAAACATGATCTTAGCTGTTATCGTTATTGATTTTACTTGATTTTATCACTTGTTTTATTTTATTTATTTTTTAAGCAAGCCTAAATCTACATGATTTTATCTTTGATCTTAGTCGATATTATTATTGATTTTATTTTATTTTATCACTTGCTTTATTTTTTACCTTTACCTTGTTACACATTGTAGCACTTTGAGATTTTTATTAATGAAAAGTGCATTATAAATTGAATTCATTATTATTATTATTATTATTAAACAACCGAAGCTGACCAAAGTGCTTTACAGGTAAAACAAAAAATAAAAATAAAAGAGTAAAATGCATCTAGTGCCACTAAAACACAATAAAGTTAACAATAATACAACACACAACAACAATAAAATCTGCTCAAAATTTGTTCTCAGACTCTGCGAGGATCAAATGCCAAGTAAAACCGATGAGTCTTGAGCAAAGATTTAAAAGTGTCAACAGTCTGAGCGCTCTTTAAATTCTCAGGTAAACTGTTCCACAGTTTTGGAGCAGCAACCGCAAAAGCCCGATCACCTCTGGATTTCATTTTGGATCTGGGGACATCTAAGAGAAACTGGTTGGTAGACCGGAGTGCTCTTACTGGAGTGTAGATGTTAATAAGATCACATAAATATGACGGGGCCAGACCTTTTAAGATTTTAAAAACAAGCAATAAAATCTTAAAATCAATCCGGAAGTGAACAGGGAGCCAGTGAAGAGAAGCCAGGACAGGGGTTATGTGTTCATGTTTTTTAGTTTATGTTAAAAGACAAGCTGCTGCGTTCTGGACAGATTGTAAACGATGCAAAGATGATTTGTCTAAACCAACATACAGTGAATTACAATAGTCCAAGCGAGAGGTAATAAAAGCGTGAATCACCTTTTCAAGGTCTCTGAAAGAGAGACAAGACTTCACCTTGGCAATGAGTCTTAGTTGGAAGAAACCGGATTTAACAACTGAATTTATCTGTTTGTCTAATTTAAAAGCACTATCAAAAATAACTCCCAGTCCCAGATTCCTGACATTAGAGTGGTTGTATGAAGCCAAGGAGCCAAGAACATTAAGGCTGTTACATTTACCAAAGCTGATGACTTCAATTTATTTTCATTTAGATTTAGAAAATTTTGTCTTAACCAGACTTTAATGTCATGTAGACAGTTCAAGAGTGGATCCAGTGGAGTGACCCTGTCTGACTCAGTCGGAAGATATAACTGTGTATCATCAGTAAAGCAGTGAAAAGGAATGTTGTTTTCTAAAAATGGACCCCAAAGGCAACATGTACAGATTAAAAAGCAGTGGACCTATAATAGACCCTTGAGGGACTCCACAGATCAGAGAACCTGGAGATGAAGAACATTTCCCTAAATGAACAGAAAAACTCTTGTCAGTCAGGTAGGATCTAAACCAGTGGACAGGGTCTTAACAGTGGACCAGATCTTAACAGTGGACCAGATCTTAACAGTGGACCAGATCTTCAGCCTTTTAGGGTGGCTAAGGAGGTCTTGAGAGTTCTCAGCCTCGGAGAAAGGGTGAGGAGCTCCTCA